>JANTPZ010006854.1:0-10943 GCA_025593235.1 Vachellia pachyceras | reverse complement strand
AAAAATTATTTTTTATCATTTATTATTTTTCTAAGTCATATGTCTCACATTAGAACAGATTCTTTTTTACTCAAATGGTTACCCAACAAATTATATTTAACATAAGTATTATTTCTAAATGACAATTAAATCCTTTAAATAATGTTTCTCAAAGGTAATAAATGCTCTGAATAAAGAAAAATAGGATGTTACAATTGGCACTCAAAATTACATTGCCTCTAAATGTGTCAACAATCTTGGTAGAGCTCTATTCATTCTTCAAAAATTTGTGTGCAAAGATTCTTGTTACGACAAATTGGATTGACTACAAAAGTAAATTATTTTCACACTATGTCATTTGGAGATGACCTTCCTTCTTTTGTTTTTCACTGTCATGATGTACTTCACTGTCCAGTTGTCCAAGAGGTAAAACAAAGTGGCGAGTTCAATATCATTGGATGTATCCCATTGAAATGTATGTATGCTAAAAATTATTTACACACATATTGGTACGTCACTAATTACTATTTTGTCTTCATGTTGTTAACTTATTATAGGTTCTTAAGGAGTTGTAGGTTTAGGATGTGATGAAGAATGGGGAAGATGTTGTGTTGGCAAATCTTAAAATCCATGACAAAAGTTTCCACTACTGATTATAGTAGTTGACATTACATTAAACCTTCCAAGTCTTAAACCTAGTGGTTAACGGCTTGAAAATGATCAACTCTCTTAAGTCTTGAACCCAATTGTGGGCTACCATAGAGAGGATGGCACCTTCCAATCTTGGACCCTCCTGTGGGTGGCTATGGAGGGGGCTCTTTGACCTCATAAGGATGGTTGACTTTTGGTTGAGTATCCCATCACCGTAGGTTTATACTTGTTTATCGGTTATTCTAGTAGGTTTATACTTATTTACTAATTACTATATTTGGTTTGTATTTGTTTACCAATTACTATTAAGAAGTTTTCTCGATGCTTCACTGCTTATAACCCTTCTTGCATATTCTTTAAATTATATGTTGGATTATTAGGACTTTATGTCTCATCCCATGTTTCCTATAGTTTTTAGGAAGGGGCTCCAATATCAATAGACGTGAAGGAAAAGAGTTAGAGGCTTCGACTCATTCACTTTTTGAGACATTTATATAGGAAATGTATATTGCCATATATTTAGGTTGTGCATACTCTATATTTATTTTGTTCAATGATGATGTATAGTTGCTCTCGCTCTTTAATGCTGGTTTATGAGATGGATGAAAGCCATTCAAGTGATATTATATGTATATTTACTTATTTTTTATGTGAAAAATCAGTTGCAGATATTATATTTTGTTTTATATTGTTATTATATTAACTCTCAATTAGTTGACATTCTGAAGAATTTATTTTAGGATAAGGTATAGGGTGTTTCAACATGGCCATCATAATTTCCAAGCTAACAATTAAGGTGCGAGATTAACCATGAGCTTTTACCCTATTAACCTCTAGGTATGATGATCTCTCCCCTCTCTTTATCCATGTGTGTGATGAATTCTCCCTTATTTATTCAAAGGAGTCTTATCACAGATAAACTTAGGACCCTTTAGTATACAGTTGGATGACCTTTATTCTTAATATCACATAATTCATGCACCGATTTCACCACCTTATGCTCCCTGGATAAGCCTCTCACCAAAACATGCCTCCCCATGTTATGATATCAAACACTTCAGCTCTTTATAATAATTATAGCATGATTTATAATCAAAAGTTCAATCACAATATAACCACAATTTACCAAGGTAACATTTTTTTTTTCAAAATCAAGATATAATTGGTAAAAGCTCAAGCTAACTATAGTCAAAACAAATGATGACCGCTTTATGCGACTGTAATGAAGTATATGTATTTCAATATTATGAGAAGTATTTTTTTAAATAATTATTTATATACTTCAGTGTAGTTATTGAGAAGGTATACCTATCAATGAAATCTCTAAACTCTTTGATGGGAAGGTTAAAGGAGATCCTTGTAGCATTGTATGAGTTACAAATTTGTGGCAATCCTATAGTGATGTGACTGATCATTTAAAGTGATACAATAATATAGGGTATGTCATTGATTATTTCCATTATTGTTGTTAGTAAATGAAATGAAGAATAGATGATAGAAAAGTTACCATATTTAGAGAAACTACTTCTTCCCAGAAGCTAGTGTAAGCATTAGTGGAGCTCTCATCAAATAAGATACACTCCACATCATTATCCCTTGGAAAAGATAAAAAGATAAACTCAAGTTATAGGAGGATGATATAAATGAAAAAACATTAATGAAGAAATTTTAAGTTATTATTTTAGGAAACAATAAGGCCTTCAAACTTACTGCCCATCAAAGTATCCCAAGCTTAAGCTTAGTCTCATTATCCCTATGATAGGCATTTCATCCTTATGTGTGTCACGATGTTGAATGTAATTGTGTATTGGGACTAAAAAGATGTGGCTTGTTGATAGAGAAGATAGAGTTACAAAAGTGGTTCATGCATAATAATTTATAATGAATAAGATGAATGGCTATTTGTGGTAATTTTTCAATTAAAATGGAGTTATATTATTTGATCAGATGTCAATTTATGGAGTCAAATTTATTTGTCATTGATTGATAATTGGTCATCTTAATTATTTTCTACATAACATGACAAGCATAATAAGACAACAGTTATAACAGACAAGACTTGACTTATTTGGTTCAATGAACATGTAGAATGTGGATTTAATATTTTAAATCAATGATAGTGTGATATTGCAATGAACATTTTATTATGACAAAATAACATTTGCCATCAATTCACATCAAATACAACATGTGAATCCTATGATACAATTTTGAAAGGCACCCTACTTTTGATTTAAAAAGATATAAGTTTATACCTCAAAGATGAACAATATAGCATTGAAGGCAGGATGGTATGCTACCAATGGCGAAATGTACCCTTGCAAGCGACAAAAGGACATTAGAAGAAGAAGGCTACCAACATACATGTATTCAGTCCTTAGACAATAATGAAGGGTGAAATGATAAAATAGCATAGTTATGCTTTGTATACAAATAATCATGTACCAAAGTAAGTTACAAACCATTTAAAATAATAAATGAATAATAGAAAATCATTATGAGGGTGTTATTATGGGAAGTCAAATTTTATTACCACACCTTAATATTAAGCATGTCTTCATGTTATGATATAGCCCGATTTAACATGAGGTGAATTATGAATGTGTTGGTAAGTAATTATAATGAGATTCTTAAGTAATAATAGGCTTGAAGTTGCCCTTAGAAATAAGAAATTGTATTTGGTCATTATTAGAACATAGGATATAGGAAAAACTTGACAAAGAAAGTTTCAATTTGATGGACACAACAGCCTTATCTATATTAAAGGCTACATAACCATCAAATCTATAGGCTTTAGGAATTAAGGAATATAATGAAAGTTGAGTAGTTGGTGAAATTACTATTTACCTTTATAGTGCTATAAGAATAATGGGAAATGTGCATTTAAAATAAAGTCATTAACTGAACTGGCATGCTTGTAGATTATAGCTATAGCATTTTCAGGTAAAGCGTAATTTTCTACCAAACATATAGGTAATTGGCTTATGGATAATAAGTACAAGGTTTAAATGGGATGGGGAGAAAGATGTAGTTGCCATATTGCAATTTGGACATAGAAAGGAAGGACAATTGTAGGGAGGTAATAGTCGGGGGGAGGTACAATTTGTAATATCCACGTTTTACTGTAATTTGAAATAAAGGCCAAACCTGTAGTTATGGATTGAGTCAAGATTCAAGGATATGTAGAACAGAAAAAGAGGAAAGTAATAGACCGGAAAGATCACGATCAACCTAACCCTATAGTATTGAATTCCATTAGAGCTTCACAGTTAAGTGTGATTGGCCTGGGGAAATGACAAGATGGGTGACCTCATGGGAAGGACCCAAATGTCATTAAAATAAAGGCAAACATGGAATTTGAAAAAAGAAAAGGCATTATGGTAATTAAGTATAAGGGCATTTTGATCATTTGACCAAAGTCAAAGGTCAACTTAGTCAAAGTTTGACCAAAATACCAGACAAAAAATTCATAGAGGCCCAAAACATAGAGAAAAAGTCACTAATCAGTAATTGGGACTCGGTTCAAGCTAGAATGACAAAAATAACCTTTTACGGGAATTTTAAAGATTATTTAATATTTGGATATTTAAAAAATAATTAGATAAATATAATTATTTAAAATATCCAGAGGCCTCAAATTTTTAGCTTCAAAGCAAAGAAAAATAGTTTAGGAATTCTAGTATTTTATAAAATTATTTCTAAGATAAAGTCACAACTAGTTTACTGGAACGAAAAGATAATGCTCGAAAATCCTCGGAGTTGGGACTTTCACAACATAATTTATTTAGAGCATTTATAAAAAGAGTTTAAAGTTGAGAAAAATTAGAGAATTATCTCTAAAGCGAAAATTTCTAAAGGTATTGCTCTGGGCAAGTAATTAGAAAGTTCCCGAAAAGAATTCCAAAACACCTTTGCTTAGCCATTAAGCAAAACAAAAGTAAAGAAACCTTAAGATGACATAAGCCATATGACATCACAAGTGGTGACTCATATGGACGCATGGCAATATCATATTCTTGATGCATAGGATTTGCCCATTTGGAAAAAGGTTAAAATCAAGGGCCAAGATCAAGCCAACACCTCTTGTAAATAAGTGAAAGTTCAAGGGCAAATAGCAAATTAAGAGGCTATAAATGGCCCTCCCCTCTTCACAATTTCGTGCAAGATGGTGTGTGTAAAGGGAAACTCTTGCAAAATTGATTTTAGAGAGAGAAAGAGAGGGAGAAAGAGAGAGAAAGAGACAAAGGTGCCTAATCAAGGATTAAGAGCAAGACTAAGGTTAGTATAACCTCTTTCAATCTCTAATTACCTTGATTAGTGATTAGTTAATCCATGATTAGAAATGGATTAATAAAGTTAATGATGGATTATTAATGGATTTAAGCTTAATCATATCATTAAGGGTTGGAAATTGACAAGAATTATTCTATCTTGTTTATGTGATGGTTGGATTGAGTTAGTTTGATGATTGTATGAATTTTTACAATCCTAAACCCTAAGTGTTGCTGCTGGCCAAAATCATTCATGAATAAAGATGAATGTTTTTATGTTGAGTAATGACTAGAAAGTGGTCTAAAAGCAAGATCATGCATGTGTAAGGAAAGAGAAGATGAAAAATCATGTTGTGGCAATTTTTTGTACTGTTTCGGCCTGCTGGAAAAACGGAAGAAAGAATATGATTTTGATTATTTTGATGCTTCCAATGAGTTTAAAATGAAAAATTGTGTAGGATACAAGTGAGAAAACAAGTTTGGAAGCATTAGAATTAAATATTGGAATTTTTGCAACAAATTACCTAAGTTGTTGTTTTGAGTAGTTGGAAGGAAAGAATGCTTCTTTTGAGATATTTGAGCTTAAAATGAAATCTACATGAAAACTTATAGGAGAGAAGCATGTTAGATTAATTTTGAAGCATAAAGATGCAAAGTTACAAAGTTAAGGTTAAAGAAAGCAAGTAGTAGTTAGGAGGAAGTGATGTGATCAATGTTCTTAATGAATTATTGATTTTTACTTGATACTATCTAGGACCATTTAGCATTAGAAAGAAAGGATTTGACACCCAAGAGACCAAGAAAAGTAAGGAGAAGAGGTAGTTTAGCAATTATTGTTTTGATTACATTTCATTGTATTTGTTGCATAATTACTTGCTTCGTTATGATTTAGATAATATGCTATGATGTGAATGGTAAGGTTATGACATGATGAAGATTTGTCTCTATGCTATGTTGTGTGACATGAGTTATGCGTAGCATTTTATTTTTAAGCTTAAGTAAGTTAAGCATGTATTATGTTTTAAATGCATGATATGTGATTATACAATAGTTGTTTTGCTACTAAGATTCCCAAGAATCTTACCCTATTAATGTAACCAAACCCTTAGGCTAGCTTTTGTAAGGAGAATGCTTGGAGGTGTGGTAAGTGATTGATGAGGATTTGTAATCAACATATAATACCCATAAGGGTGTTATGTGTTGATTACAATTGATAGCATGCATGTGTAGTAGAAGATTTTACTCTCAAGCATGCTAGAATAGATCAAAAATGCTCCAAGTATAAAACCTTTATTGTAATACCAAAAACTTAACTTATATTAAATTATTAATCAAAGTAAAATCAATAGTTAATAATTTACTTCAACTTACCAGGAATATAGAGTTCTCATTTCTGATTTAATTCATTATATTCTGAAGTTATCAACATATGTGGTAAGACATGGTTTGCTAAAATGAGCCCTATATATGGCAATATACAGCAGTCAACACATAAATAAAAGAGGCGATACAAAGATATGCAATGATATCTATTGCCTCACAACACTCCCCGATGATTCATCACAAAATTATCACCTAAAAATGTTAAATTGATAGAATGAGACAAAAATCCTAATAACCATCATTCCTACTTAAAAGGCATACGAACGAATGTCGATGAAAGATAGAGAATTAATTGCATATAAAAAAATTTCACAAGTAATACCAAACTTTTCAAATAATTCATAATCATCTCAATTCACCTTTAACAGAATACATGTATATCAATAGCAATAAATTCATTATTTCCATGATTACCAAGGTCAATTGGATCAATATCCACATAACCGTTTTTACATTTACTCATCAATTTATAATAACATTGATTGCAAGCTATCATCACGAAATTGTACAGGAAATCATTTCACAATGATTTATTAATTTTGCTTTATGTTTTCCCTTATTTCTCCCCAACCTTATTTCCTTTGACTGAACCCATGAGCTAGTATTATCCCATGTAACTAGTAGTACAATTCAAAGAGATCACCAGTAAGTGATATAGACTGGTCAAGTACTATAGAGTACAAAACTGGACCATGGGTTCCCCCTTCACATCGCAGGGGTGTCATAAGCTCTCATCACCATGGCATAGGATCATCCGGATTTCAGCACGGAAGTCCCCCGATGATGGGTATAGGATCATCCGGATTTCAGCAAGGAAGTCCTCCAACCTTATTTCTTCTTTAGCATGCTATATATTCACCCCCTTATCCTCCTTCAATAGTCTCCCATCAATAACCACAGCCTCCTCTCCTAAAATCGCAATTATCTTTTTATAATATTTAAGCAAAGTATATCCACAATTTACCATCCACAATATACACGCATTAATAGTCACTAATATGTTCCAATCAATAGTTTCATGCTCATAGGTTTTCCATGAAGTCAAGAGAACATTTATCAAAACCATTTGCAAATGTTGCCATTACAATACATTCAATATTTAACTCCAAACTTCACAATATGTTTTCACTATTATCAACACAAAGTTTATCAAATAATAATATTTTCATCATAATCAATTCAAAATCACTCACCAAACATATACCAAGTATGCATAATAAGTAGAAAGTGGTTACCTTTCATCCAGCAAGGAAATATTATGACAATAGCAATCTCATGGCCCACACCAACAATTTTTACAGTTAGTCTACACAAGTATGCATTACCACATATTCGTTTATTTCTTTAATACTTTCTCATATATTCTAATTTCACAAAAACCCTAAATATTTACAAAAAACCTCAAAGATCTTAATTTCCTTTAAATATCTAAATATTGCAAATTACTATTTTACAGCTTTAATAGTAATAAAACTAAACTATCAGAAATTCACCATTTTCTCCATAATGATTAATTAAAATATCTAAACCTTTTAAAAATTCTCTATTATCTCCAATAATCTCAAATAAACTATTTAAATCAACTTTTGCTAGCTCAAAATATTTTACGTATTAAAAATCATATACAAAATAAATTTCTAAAATACCTCATATATCAAATAAATAAATCTAACCACATAGAGCATGATTATAAAAATATATCCATTATTATATAACCTCTATAAATAATACTCCAAATATATAAAAATGTAAATACTAAAATATTCTTCAAGCAAGATGATATTATTACCATTAGATAGAGAAAAATATTAAGAATAATTTTTATAAAAGAATTATATTGAAAATAAATCATTTTACTTACCTAAATGATCCTAGAAGTATAACATTTGAACTAAAAAACTCCTTTTAAGCTTCTTTTTCTCTCCTTCGCTTCTTCTCTCTCTCTCTCGTCTCCGTGGTGTGTGTGCGTGTGTGGGAATGGGGTGTTGGGGGTATATATAATGCCGCCAACCGACTTGGGCAATTAATGCCCCTTACACGCGTCTTATTCTCCTTTTTTAAAAAATTTCATCATATGGGAGGCAGCAGAACACGTGAGAAAAGGAAAAAGGGAAAAATTACAGCAAATACCCCCAAAGTTTCAAAAAATTACGGTTCAATGGACATAATGGCCTTAGATAAAATAAAGCATAAGTAACTATAAAACATATCTACATATACCATAAATATCCAAATCATTAACAATGAATTAGATAAAATAAAGCATAGGTAACTATGGATGAAGAGAACACTCATAAGAACAAATCAAAGGTGCTACAATGAGTGAAATGGCAATTGATCTACATAGTGAAACAAAAATCCTAATAATGTAGATGTGATTATGAATTTGATTGTCACAAGTCAAGTATTGTCAGCTTCATTAATGTTGATGTGCTACAACAACAATAAGTGAAATGAACCATATAGTTAACATGTAAGATTTAGGGTTGCATGTGGACAATATAAACTAAAGAAACCAAGACGCAAATGGAGAAAAAAGAATTGAAAAATAATTAGACTTGCTCTTTCAATGATGTTTACTTAAAATGACATGCAAAATGATACATGTGGGCTTGCAAGAACTAATAGAATTATATGATAAAACTGCTTTGTATGTTATTTTTTGATTAAAGTACAAATACATGGTTGTATATGTATGGGGATAATGACCTATAACCAGGATATACTAATTTAAATATAAAACTGAGTAGATAAAAAATTCATCAATAGCTGTTAGATATTTGTTGTTGAAACTATATTGAATATCACTTTATTGGGAACCATTTATTGTGTATTGAAGAGTATCTATGACTCCAACAACTTTCGTAATAACAAAAACAAAGAACAGCACAGCACCCAAAGATCGGTAAAAGTTTGTCATCTACTAAAAGGAGTGTAAAAGGTAGTAATATTATATATTACACATAAATAAATTAGAATAAGGCACATATATAAACTTAAGAAACGAGAAAAGGTTTGAATTGCTATATATTGTTCCATGCATATAGTAGCCTCATATTTGAAATATATAGGTAGATACCATAAACCGCTATCAGAAAAATGCCATTTAGCGACAGAAAATCCATCGCTAACTAGCTATTTTCCGTCGCTAAAACGAGGATTTCTAATATTTTCCGTTGCTAAATAAAATGATGGAAAATAGCCATTTAGCGATGGATTTTTCCATCGCTAAATGATATTTTTTCTGGTAGTGAACATGCAAAATCATACACCTCAAAGGCAGTATCAATACTGGAAATATGAAGAAAGGTAATTTAAAATGGGATGTTGTCAGCGAAGTGACAAATGATATGCAAGAAGGCTTTGCAAATTATTCAGATAAAAAGATGTTGCATCTCTTAACAGACATGAAGTTGCTCTAAAAATGTAATGAGTAATTGAAAGAACTTACAATGAATAGTTGGATTGTAAAATAACCTGAAACTTAGAAAAATATAATGTTCATATTATGTAGAACATTAACATTTCACTAAAAAATAGTTTTAAATGTAAAAATTAAAATTGACCCTCAAATAAACCTGAACACAAGGGATTTTTTTTTTGTAAGAAATGACATATACAATGGTAGAATTAAATGGTAAAAAGGTGAAGTTTTCATTTAAGTGAGTATAGCCTTAGGGCTTTGTTTTATCTGTTGGGATTCAGGAACTATGATAACAATTTTGTCTTTTATATGTAACTTGAGAAGAACAAGGATGTATATAGGTTTGCTTGAAATTTGATGTCAAAACTTTAATGAGTGGTTACTTTAATGGGAACCATTTGTTGTGCAAGTAATGGTAGTTTAACTTTGACAAAATAGGTTCTAATGAAAACAATGAACACCACAATACCTAAAGTCCATTAGACTTTTGAAGAATATTGAGTGTGTGATTTTCTTGACAAGACACCACAAACATTCTTTTTGTAAATGTTGATGACATTGAAAAATAATGCATAAAATGGAGCATAATGCATTTCCATTTTTTAGTTTGAAGGATATATGTTGCTTATGACAAGCTTAACAACAAGTACAACGAGGACATCAGGGAATTAACCTTTGGTGATATTTTAATTAAATCAATTATTCCATCATAAAATTAATTGGAAGAGTGCCTTTCAATAACTCTATTAGGATGAAATTGAATGACATCGTTAGGTTATAAATAGGAAGTTGGTGACAATTACAAAATTGAAAAAAAAACCAAGGAATTATCTATAACCCCGTGGAGGTTATACCAAAACCTGACATTGCTAACTCAAGGATCTTGCTTCACACGATGGAAATAGGTAGGGTTTGAGTTGGATCATTGATATGGTATGACTCTAGATATCTACTATTTTGCTGCATATATGGCATTGCTTGAAGATTTTGGTTAATGTGCACAAAATGAGAGTATGCAAATGAATTTAATTGCATTACCATTGCAGCCTACTTAGAAATGGTAAAAGCATACGGACCATTCATTAGGGTAAATTTACTTCAAACAGTCAACCAACACCTACTCATTGAGAACTTGTGGAGTAATGCCTACATGAAGATAAGTCCAACTCCAATAACCCGCCCCCTATGCCTACCTTACTCTTTTTTACAGGAGATTGCTCTTTGGAAAGGAATGA
>JANTPZ010006853.1:0-11351 GCA_025593235.1 Vachellia pachyceras | reverse complement strand
TTTCAGATGGAAGCATTTGGGAAAGTGGGCAACTTAGCTTAGGAAGCGAAAATAGTCTAGTTTCCCTCCATCCAAAATGTACAGCACATTTCAAACAACTAGAAAAAGAAAGAGCGAATGTGTCCTCCCTCCAAAATGTACACTTACACATTTTAAAAATTAGAATAAAAAATAAGAGGGAAAACCCTCCAAAATTTAAACAATATAAAAGTGAAATTAAAAAAATATATATTAACTCTTTTATCTCTCTAAAATTTCATACTAAAAATAAATTTGAATAACTCAATGTTAGATTAAAAAAATTCCGTCACTAATTTAAAAAATTAGAGAGAAATATAATTTTTCTCATTAAATTATTGAGTAATTTAAAGAGGAATATTCAAGTCGTCACTAATTTTTCTCGCTAAACTCCTCACTAATTGAGTATTTTAGAGAGGAATATCTAAGTCGTCGCTAATTTTCCTCGCTAATTTGGAAAATTAGAGATGAATACAATATTCCTCGCTAAATTCCTCGCTAATTGGGTGTTTTAGAGAGGAATATCCAAGTCGTCGCTAATTTTCCTTGTTAATTTGAACATTAGAGAGGACTTTACTATTCCTCGCTAAATTCCTCGCTAATTGGGTTATTTAGAGAGGAATTTCAAAGTCGTCGCTAATTTTCCTCGCTAAAATGAGATTTTCTAGTAGTGTATTTCACACTCTCACAGATATTATGGATAATATCCTTAATTCTACTAAAGTCATCTTGCACCAACAAGTTCAGTATGTGTGCACAACATGTAAAGTGAAACAAGTTACCACCTAAAGGTAATGAGTCATTAAGTGATAACATGTCCTTAAGAGCCCTTAAACAAGAGTCATTGTATGAAGCATTGTCAACCGACATGGAAAACACTTTGTTTTCAATCCCTTAAGCCTTCAAACACTTGAAAATCGCATCTGCCACATCAATATTCCCCGTCTAGGAGCTGGAACTTTCACAAAACTTAAAACCCTCTTTTGAAGATTCCACCCGCATCAATGAAATGGCCAGTGATAACCATGTATTCTGCTACTTGGTGGCTTGATTTCCACATATCAGTAGTCAAACTAATCTTGCTCACACCTTGTAATAAAGCTTTCAGTTGTTTCTTCTCTGCCTCATATATGGCCAAACAATCACTTCTTGCAGTCTTGCGAGTAATTTTTTGAAATTCATAATTTGCATATTGGAATCTCCACATCCAAACTTCATCCTCAACAATATTAAAATGATGCTCATGTACCATGATTGCAGTAGCTATTATTTCCCTCATCTTCTCATTAGAATATCTCGCACCCGGTACCACAAAAGGATCAATGCTTGGATTGGAAGGTTGAAATGGAATGGTAGATTGCTTTGTTTGTGAAGAGATATGCAAATTCCTTTGCAAGCATGCATTGACATGTCTCCAAAGATGGCTAGTGCTTGCTCCCTTTCCTGAGTACGCAAATACACTTTTGCAATACTTGCATATACCATTGATCCCATCATTAGTTTCCACTTGCTCCAATCATCCCAAATAGCTGAGGTTTGTCGTTTTGTTTTCTTAATGATACCATCATCAACATCATTTTGAGTACTAGTTTGTTGACTAGAATCTGTTGGTACTTGTTGATTGCTCTCAATAGCATTAGGTGGAATTGAATTGGATGACATTGTTTCACTCACAAACGAAGATAACATAAATCTCCCCCTAGCAAAACAATAGAGATTCAGAGCCTACCAAAAGGATTTAGTGCTTTAACCAGAAGTTATGCATGTTTACACTAATTATGTGGCAACATATTCTGAGTAAAAACCAAAATAGAGATTCATAGCATTAATAGAATAACACAAACAGTGCATTTCAGTAAACAAAAACTGTATGTAGAGAATCTAAACCTTCCTGAAGCTACCTAAACCTTCCTGTCAGAACCATAAATGTCATTAGCCAGAGTTGTAAGCCATCAAAATGAAACAACATCACGTTGCAGGTTAATGGGAATGGTTCAAAAGCATACATGTAGCCAACATTTGACCGAACAGAAAACAAGATTGGGTGATGTTCTATTCCTTTGAAAACTCTATGATAGTATCCATTTTTTTAGTTTGCCGGGAATATTTTAGCCTGATAGCTTCATATCTTCAGTACTGTTTGGCCATTATAAATTTTAACAAAAGGTATTGTTTTAGTTTCAATGAAGCAGTATCCATTTATTATGGCGGCTAGAGACACCTCATATACAGGTCTCTTTTCGGCCATGGGCTGTATGGATGGTTGAAAGTGAAAGTAGGGATTTGTGGTTCTTCGTCGGTGCTATTCCTATTTTCCCCCCTCAATCCCCTACTGTCATCGACTCAAATTGGTTATGAATATAAAATGAAATAGAGCCTCGCAAATCAAACTGAAATGCAAGTATGAAAAACACACATAAACGCTTTTGATGAGCAGAAATCACGACCGATTGAGTGAAGAGAGACGCTGTACAAATGTTTTGGAAGCAGAGACACTGGGTTCTGGAAGCAGAGATGATGTGCAAACGATCAGCGGACAAAGGGAGAGGGCAAGAGGTGCTGTGCTGTGATTCACGGCCTGTGAACGGTGTCGGTGAGGCGATTAGTGGATCATCGTCGAGAGGGCAAGAGGGCGAGACTCGAGTCGAGAGGCGCCGTGCGTGAAGAATGACCTAGGTTCTTTCCGTATGTGAGATTGTGACTCTGTGTTATAACTTGTGTAAGCTTAATTTTAATTTTTTTAAAAAAAAAACAAAAATAGGCCTATTTGTCAGGACAAACAGGCAACTTTTACGGCCTGGGCCTAGCCTATTTTTAAAAACAGGCCTTTTAGGTGGCCTGGGCCTGTAAAAGCCTGGCCTGTTCAGCCTTTCATAGGCCAGGCCACAGGCCGCCTGGCCTTTTCCCACCCCTAGCCACCACCCATATCCATTCTTTTATCCATTCCAACCATTCACGCCACACGCACAGGGGACGGAGGGCCATTCTTTGTCTTTATCCATTATTTTTCTCTTCCTCTTACCCAGCTTCAATGGTCCACAAACCTCCAGATTTTAGGGGAGTTAATTCTCCAACTATGAGCGGCTAAATATGTTGTCCGATGATGATGAAGAAGCTGACTTGACTCCTTGAGCAATTATGGGAGTTTTTTAATTTTAATTTCACTTTCAAATCCGTGGCTTATGTTTTGGGTATGAACCACCATTGTGATCCAACTCAGTTCTGACTCTTTCACGACTTGGGTTCAAGGTAGGCATCAATGACTTGGGATTCAGACTCTCTCACAGTACTCAATTCGATTGGGACCTCCAAAAAATAGCTCTGAGCTTTTGAGGAGATGACTGACGATGTTCTCAGTGGATGAGGAGGAGGCGACGGCGAATCTTCAGCTCTAAGCATCTGAGGATAAAAAAGGAGAAGTGGAGAAGGAGAGGTTTAAAGGGTATCACCGTATAAGGCTAGGTGTTCCTCGGTGGATGACGTTCTCGGTGGATGAAGACGCGGCGGCGGCGATGTAGCTTCAGATCTGAGCATCTGACTCTGAGGATAAAAAAGAAGTGGAGAAGGAGAGGGTTAAAGTTAAAGGGTGTGGTGTTGGCTGGGGTTAAGGAAAAGAAATGGTTAATGTATATGGGTGGGGGTGTTGAACATGGGACATGGGAGAGCTTTTCAAGCTCTTTTACCATTAGGTCAAGGATAAACTTTAAAATTTAGAATGAAATATAATATTTATATAAAAAGTAATAAATAAAAAATATAAAAAAATAAATGGGCGGGCACGGGCAGCCCAATGCCTTGCCTGTGCCCCGTCCTGTTTAAGCTTCTAGCCCGCTTGTTACGTTCTGCTTTTTGGGCGGGCTCCACCGTATTTCTGGTCATTTGCTCAGATCTAGTGAGGTGGTTTGTGGCCACGGTTGATCCACATTTTGATAATATTTTAGTATTTCATTTATTAATTTAGTTGATGTAATAGTTGTAAATCACATCACATGGGTTATAGTAGTGGGCATGCTCTTAACTGTCCCTCACCAAACTTCTCTACCCATCCAATGGATTATATGCCACGCACACCTAGTATGACATAGGCAAAATTTATATAGCTGACGTCACTCGAATTCATCAAATATCAAATATTACCCCTCCTGTTTTTTATAGGTAACAACGTTATGCAAAACGAACTGACAGCTAGAATTAATTAAAAATACTGTATATGCACCCTTTCTAATTCATAATATAACTCACTTTAATCAATTTATCAAAAATTTATTAATTTTTTTTAATTTGAAGCAATTTTCAATTTTAATTTACCCTTTTCATATATAAGGTTTTGAAATAAAGAGAAAAATATAATGGTTAACAAATAAACACTAATTAAAGGTGGAGGATTGGAAAATGAATATTAATTATTAAGCAAATGATTTATATTGTAAATTAAATCATTCTTTTAAAAGTAACTTATACTGTGGATTGGATGGAGTAATCTTTTTAACTATATCCTTATTTATGAAGAGAATAAGTGTGAGAAATAATGGGTGGGAAGAGAAAAGAAAACGAATGAGCAAGAAAAAAACTATGCAATAAATATATAATTAATTGGGGTAAAAATAAAAAATCTAATAATTTTTTATATAAAACAAATTATCGTTTGTATAAATCAACTTACAAGAAAAATATTGTTTATATATATATAACCAGGTGGAGTAATATAATATAAAATATCAATGCCGCTTCTAACCCTTTCTACAGTGAGCTAGAGAAAACCTAATTTTGGAAATTAAAGCATTGGTTGAAATTGATTAAAGTATAAATATATAAAACATATAACTTAGTAACTGTACGTGATTATAAGCGGAATTAAACAAATGATCTCTTACTTTTTTTACGAAAGATTTCATATCAATGAGCCAGGCCACATTTTAACTTACAAGACGAATAAAACGCTCTACATGAAGTAATATAATTGCACTCTTATTAGTTAACAGTTTATTCAAATATTCATTCAAACACTATAAAATCCTCTAAAATAGAGGTGGAAAAATAGAACACTCAATGCGAAATAATTAAGTGCAAATTTGTAATTAACAATTTATTCAAACCTTTAGTTAAATGTTGTAAAGTCGGCAAAGGATAAAGGAAAACTCAATGAAAGCGTCGGATATAATTATTGAACGATAACTTTTAAATGACATAATTTTAAAAAAAGAGTACACCAATGGCAACATAAGACGGTGGATGAAAGTTTTCTGGAAAGCTGTATAGCTCCAAAGGTTAAAGCTTGCTTTCTTAACTAATTATTTTATTAAAACATACATTTCGAAACTGAAGCGAGTTAAGAGTTAAAACTATGTTGATGCCCAAAGGCAAACAAAGAACCGTGAGGAGTAAATCGTTGGAATATACTAGCCGGCTCATTTAGACTTGAAGGTGATGGAGTTCAACACAAAGCCACAGTACACATATATTATGCACAGTGATTAGAAGACACGCTTCAAAGCTGAAAAAGAAACCTTGGATCTTTATATCAGAGGAGTCACATTGTGGTCCTGTCAATAGTGACGTTATTTATGGATCGGATAGGGTCGAGCCAACAACATGAATTATAAGCCTGTTGATAAATGTCATCCAATAATAGAGGCAAACTAAGCATTAAAGGGTCGAGCCAACAGCATGAATTAAGCCTGTTGATAAATATCATCCTATAACATTGGGTGTGCGTGTAATAAATAACATCCAATAATTCAACGATACACGCACACCCAATAAATATTTAATCCTGAAGTTTGGTATAGGTCCTTGTATCTTTGCTTCTTATTATTATTTTTTTTAATACAGAGGCAAACTAAGCATTAAAGGGTTAGCTTTAGAAAACCAGCTCGGAAGGGGAAAAAACAAAAAGTGAATTAGCTGCTGCTGCATCACAGTTCGACTTCAACACATTGCTTCATGACCTGCAATTACACATGGGAAAAGCAAAGTGGGTTAGCGCATCTTAACCGTCGGATCAAATCAAATGACGCGAGTTGGTAAAATGCCAACTTTAACCCGCCCATTTTAGGGCGGGTCGATAGGTTAGATCAACAGGCTTGGAGTATGTTTGGATCCCAATTACAAAACCTAGATTTTGTGATAAAACCTATATTTTAACTTAAAACCTAGGTTTTGTTCAAGTACAAAAATTTATTAGAAAAGCTATTTTGGATACAAAACTTCAGTTTAAAACTTAGGATTTGAAAAAACTATTTTCTTGTCAAATCCCACCCTCTTTCCTAATAAATTTTTTCTTTCCTATTTCTTCTTTCTTTCTCTTTCATCTTTCATACTTACTTTTTGTCTTGAACTCCTTAAAAGCCAATAACTTTGCAAACACAATCACATTTTAAAACCTAGATTTTTTCTCGGAATCCGTAAAAGCTATTCTCCCAACATCTATTCTCCAAAACATAAGTTTTGTCTCGAACTCCGTAAAAGTTATTCTCAAACGGACTTCCAATCGAGTTCACAATCACCTTTCAAAACCTAAGTTTTGCCTTGTAATCCGTAAAAGCTAATCTTTCAAAATATATTTTTTAAAATCTAAATTTTACCTCGAACTCCGTAAAAACTATTCTCAAAGAGACTTCTAAACGAGCCCTTAATTCATGTTGTTGGCTCGACCCTATCCAATCCATAAATAACGTCACTATTGACAGGACCACTATGGAACTCCTCTGGTGTAAAGATCCCAGGTTTCTCTTTCAGCTTTGAAGCGTTCCTTCTAACCACTGTGCATAATATATGTGTGCTGTGGCTTTGGGTTGAACTCCATCACCTTCAAGTCTAAATGAGCCGGTTAGTATATTCCAACGATTTACTCCTCAGGGCTCTTTATTTGGCTTTGGGCATCAACATAGTTTTAACTTTTAACACGCTTCAGTTTGGAAATGTATGTTTTAATAAAATAATTAGTTAATAAAGCAAGCTTTAACCTTTGGAGCTATACAGCTTTCCGGAAAACTTTAATCCACTGTCTTATGTTGTCGTTAACAGAGTAAAAACGTATAGATAAGCCTATTTGCCACAATTTACTTGTATTTGCCTACCTAAAAGACATTTGAAGAGATGTATATTTTCTCACAAGATGATCAATTAAAATTAAAAAATATAATTATACTTAGTATCTAATAATACCTCAAATGATATTGTTTTTAATAAAACAACCGATAATACTTGAGAGGCCTCTAAAACATGTAAAAAGTCTTGGCCACAGCAGTCACTGTACGATGAAACATAGTTCGTGGAGCCAAATTAAAAATTTTATATCTCATTCCAAGCATAATCTCCCGCTCGTAAATAATTCAGAATCCTATATAAACCAGGGACCATGTGGTGTGTCCTCTTCAGTATTATCCAACAAAGATCCACACTCTCTCTCTACCAACACACAGTCACAGAAATTACTCCCTGCAGCTCAGATTTCAGAGGAGAGACCACAACTGTTCCAGGTTCTATGCTTTTTAGTTTTTGAAGAAATAAAACCTTAGTTTTAGTTGCTGTTGTGTGATTTCTTCTTCTTCTTTTTTATCAAGAATTGAGCATTTTTTAACAAGCATTTCTTTTCATATTCTCTATTTAATTTACAAAAATTCTTCTGTTGTACAAAATGGCAAGTTAATGCTATTGATGGGTGTGATCATGTGGGGAAAGATAGAGGTGAGTGACTTGCTCATTTTAACAATAAATGTAGTGCACTGAGTGATGTGCTCATTTTAATAATAAATGTATGTGTGTGCTGTCTCTATCTATATATGAACATGTTGAAAAAATAAAAAGGAATGTAAAACTAGAAGTAACGATAGATAATTGACATTTAAAAAAAGTGGAAGTTTGAATATTTATTATTTAAAAGTTAAATAATTCTTATTATCGTTAAAATTTTGAAATGGTAATGGAAAAAAAGTTACTTTGAAACAAAAGAGAAATGTGAACAGTTATAATCACAAAAGGGAGCGATGTCTCAACATATATACGCATAAAGGTGATTTAATTTATAAAAATACACAACAACTTAATATAAAACATATAATTTAAATTTTAAATAATACAACTTAAATATATATAATATATTTCATAAAGTTGAATTCAAGATAAATATAAACCCAAAATCAAATTATCAACAAATATTAATGAAACTTATAACTTTATCTTCTAATCTCAACGAAAAAAGGAGGATATGGCGAAATTGGTAGGCGCCATAGATTTAGTTAGACTAAGCCTTGGTATGGAAATCTATTTTATATTTATTTACTATATTCTAAATTCCAAATAGAATATAATTGTACTTTGGATTTTATTGTTCATTCAAATAATCTTGTTCTCTATGAAAAACATATATATCTACAACATATTCTAATAGACTACAGATATATTATATTTTGAATTTTATGTTTCATTCTAATAATTCTTATTCCTTATTTGAATAAAATTCACATTTTCTGACGTTCAAAGACTTTTATTAAATGACTGTTAAGTTTATTCGAATGAAATTTTTAACTCATTTGAATAAAAAATTATTTTTCACATGTTCGGACTCATCTCTGTGCTGACTTCTCTCGACCCTCATGACCTCACTTGATAGTACTCTTCAACACGATAGAGGTGGTGCAAAACCGAATGGAGTAGATACCTTTCTTCCTTGTTCTTCAATCCACTTTCAAATGCCATATCTTTCTCCCTCTGTTTTTTTTAAAAACATTCCAGGGTAATATTTTTTTTCATTTACATTTCAAAATTTATGTTTGCTAAGTATCCCTAATTTAAGATTAGACAAATTTAAAACTATTTTATCTTTTTTTAAATTTCAATGGTATTTTTCTAGGTTCTTCCTTCTTTTGCTCGTGTCTCTTCGGTCAAAAACATCCTCTCATCCGCCAAAGCATGAGTAAATTAAAGTTTCTCTTTAATAATATTGATGTGAGATGTCTGGGTTTCCCACTCGGAAATAATTCACTATGCATCGTCCTGTCATTCGTAAGCATCTATATAAACCAGGGACCATACATTGTCTCCTCTTCAGTATTCTCCAACAAAGATCCACTCACTCACTCTCTCTCTCTCTCTCTCTCTCTCTATGACAACGCAGTCACAGAAATTACTCCCTGCAACTCAGATTTCAGAGGAGAGACCACAAACTGTTCCAGGTTCCATGCTTTTTAGTTTTTGAAGAAATAAAAGCTAAGTTTTAGTAGCTTTTGTGTGATTTCTTCTTTTTGCATATATGCTCTTCTGTGTAGAAATACAGACGTATATGTGCTCTGTATCTTCTTCAGTGCTAGTGTTTTCCAGTTTCTGGTGTTAATCCAGCTGCTAAAATGATGCTATCTTCTCAGAGTTTTGATCCAAATGAGAGAATTTAACTTCCATCTCTAGGTCTTAGAGAGAGGACATCCAAGAAACATCTAGAGGGTGAGACAACATTTTGATTAGAAGCGGGTGGTGGAAGTTAATAAAAGTTGATCTGCTCCCTAAAGAGTGAGTCCAATGTCCATACAAGTTAAAACTGATCTCGATGCGAGAACTTAAGTTGATGTACAATCTATAAGTATTGTTTGAACAAGTAAGATGCATTCCGAGCTAAAACATGCATATACCAAAACAATAAGGGAAAAAATAATTGTATAATTTTTTTGGTTCACTTTTATTTGAAAGAAGAAGAATTAGATCTGAAGCTTAATGGCAATTTCATTTCAAAGAAGTTATGAAAAACACATAATTTACAAATATTTACCAAAACAGGATCAAACATAAAAGTTTGAATCACAAATAATTACAAGTAATATTGAAGTCCCACATATATGTTAATATAATTGTTTATATATAACTTTGCAGCTTATCTTTCTTTAGACCTAAACTAACTGTTATTTTTTAATGCAATTCCATAATTGTTATTCTAGGTTATTACAAGTAAATTAGAGGAAAGTTGCAGAGTCACATTATCTGTGTATTTTTTTAATTTTATTTAATTGCCGATTCAAAAAGGTGACCCATGCATGACAAATTAGTACTAGTGATAAATGGACCCGTTTAGAAACACGGTAGATAAGTACTTTTATGCAAATTGAGGTAAACATATGAAGGAGATTATCTCATTTTATAGAAAAAATTTTTTGAAAGTGTGTTTAAACTGGCACGATATCTTGATGAAGTTGAAACTTGGAAGGGTACTGTGGTAAATTTGTTTCTGTAACTAATAATTGTGGACACACAATCCGAAGAAGTTTTCTTTTGTTTTCTTCTTTTTACTAAAATTCGAGGACGTTTTCTTCCGAAACTGATTTTTAATTAAAAATCTATGTAAAATATTTATTTTGGAGAAATGTGATTTTTGTCATAACTTAGGATATGTTTGCTAGGACGAATGAACAGAATGAAGGGGAGATGACAATACAGATATCATCTTATTCGTTTAATAAATTATATATTTTATTATAATATTTATTTTTCCTTAATAACTTATTCTGTAAAATGTGAAAGTACTTACAACATTCAGCTCTCTCTGATCTTCAAACAAAACATATAGCTTTGATGGGCAACATCATTTAATACTCGCCAATATAATCAAAATAATATTTTCTCCCTTCCATATTTATGATTGTTTAAAGCTATGGAACATCATATTAAATTATTTTTTTGTAAATATTTTTAGTGCCACATAATCCATTTAATTATTGCAAACACTCACAACAATTGAACATGTAAAATGCTATAATTTTTTATACTGAACGTTATCATTGCAAAATGTTAACTTTATATTGGTTAGTGATTAAATTTTTTAATTAAAGTCGAGTGTGTCTATGTATAGTCACTACTAGAAAAATTAGATTTAGCGACGGAAAAAACAGAATTAACGACGAAAAAAACAGATTTAGCGACGGAAAAAGTCCGTCGCTAAATCCGTCACTAATAAGAGGGTCGCTAAATTTAGCGACGGAAATAGTGACGGATAATTTAGCGACGGAATTAGCGACAAAAAAGTATTCCGTCGCTAAATTAGCGAGGGAATTAGCGAGTGTGGAGAGACAAAAACTTTTTCTTCCAATCCAGACGGAAACACATGCCAAAACATAAAAACTTATAACACATATATGAAGATGATACCAAGTTATAACACATATATGATCATTTGGGCAAAACCACTAAGCAATCATCAAAGGAGCTCCCTTCAGCATCTGAAGAGCAAAAATCTATTTCAATTTCCTCGTTGCTTTGAGGAGAACTATCTAGAGCCTGTAAATTAGTAAAAATAAAAGCTAAGAAAAACAAATGTTTACACACACCAGTGAAATGTGTGAACCAAA
>JANTPZ010006851.1:0-13423 GCA_025593235.1 Vachellia pachyceras | reverse complement strand
ATAATTCCCCCTTGAGGGAATAAAATAGTTAAACAAGAGTGTAAATGAATCAATGATTCTAATTGATAGTTGTAGAAAGATAGTTGAAACTTTCAAAAATCATGAATCATATTGCTTAGTTTAAATTCAAATCAACTAGTTAGAAAGGAAAAGTTCAGCAATCAAAGAGTACTCTACAATTCAATCAGCAACAATAGGCAGCAGACACACCAATACACGAACTGAGCTTAAGATCCACGATCCTCGACGGCCTAGAGTGAAGAACGATAGGCAGAAGACAGATCTCTGTGGATGGCCTGAACGCGAAGGCAGCGACCCTGAGAGAGTGAGAGGGACAGAACTCAAAAGACAGACGCAACGCGAAGATGTGAGAGGGAGAAGACGGAGTCCCCAGAGCCAGAAAGAGAACGACTTTCACAGTTAGTCTCTTACATTTGAAAATGGTAAAGCAGGGAGCCAGAGACACGAAGAGCCAAAGACGAGCGACGGTGAAAGGGATTGAGGGAGGCGACTTCGACTTCGACGGCGACGCTAGGGCAGTAGGCGAGTCTGAGAGAGCGACAAGGATGAGTGAGTAAGATTGTAAGGGACTGACTGAGTATGAGACTGATGCTACTGATCTGATGGAAATAAACCATCAGCTGTCAGCTGATAGTGTGCGTGGCTGAGGGAGAAGACTAATGATGCCTAATGCTCAGCCCTACTGATGGCGTACGTGGCTCGTGAGTCGTGATGCATGAAAACTAAAGAAGCTTTGCTGTCAGCTGGGTTTTTTTAATGGGGTATTGGTGCACAAGGGCAGGGCACGGGCACCTCGTTAGTGCACCCATTCCTCGCCCCGTTAGGCCAACACCCCGTCCGTCTGTTGACCCACCCATACGGGTTCAAAACAGGGGGTTAAAACGGGTTTATTTCCATGGATTACGGGCGGGTAGGGCGGATCTGGGTTTGTTTGCTCACCCCTATATAGATCTCAAATCGTGGATAAATATTGTTGAGTTCTTTCCCAAAACACAAAAACTTTATATACATTAGAATCACAATCACCATGCATAGGCATGGGAATTTAGAAAAAGTGTTGGTTAATAATAGCTTCAAAAAAGTCACAATGATAACTTTAATCTTTCATAGGAATTTTAATTAATCTTTAATAGTAGTATCGATATCCCATATAAACCTTTTAATATTTACCCCGCCGATAAACCTTATTGGTGAATATTACTTTTCCACGACCTTAAAAAATTATAGAACACATATCTTTTAAGTAATAATTAGTTTTTAGATTGAAATTATTATCATATTTTATGTGAAGGTTGCAAACAAATTACTTCAAAGTATAATTTTTTTATTTGGCAAAACATTTCTTAAAATTTGATAATAATTTTGATATAAAAATGATTAAAATTTCAAGGTTATTTAACTTTAGCTAATTTTAATGAGAGTTTTAGTTAGTACCTACCACTACTACAACTGACATTTTTATATCCATTTTTAGGAATTTTCACATCCCTTTTGGCAGGAATGCATGTGGATGATATAAAAAGTGTAACCAGACAGAGAAGGTTCATACTAAAACCACGATGATTCAATAAAACCTTTAATCTAACTCTAAAAATTCCCTGAATAAGAACTATTGGATCCGGTAAAAGGGAGATTGTTTAGAGCGGGACTCTTTCTTGAAAAATTAGCATTAGCTTTTATGATTACATTGTTATTTGTCAATAATCTGACAAGAGGGGAATTGTTTAGAGTGGACTCAATGGACAATGAGGATGTAATAGATGTTGGTTGGTTAGAACACCTTATCTTTAGAGATAAAGAGGGGCGTGAGTTTTTGTACGTTGTATGCTTACTTTTTTTGAAACATTTCTGATTATTTTGGTAGACGGAGAAGGAATTATTAGAGCCAATGTTTTTTTTTGGAAGGCGGAATCAAAATATAGTATTGAATAAGTATATGTAAATAATGAATTATATGGTGACGAACTTAATGGAATCAATTTTAATCATACTGGTACTGTGAAAAAATATGCTAGATATACTCAATCGGGTGAAATTTTTGAATTAGATCGTGCTACTTTGAAATCTAATGGTGTTTTTTGTAGCAATTGAGAGGTTGGTTTACTTTTGGACATACTTCATTTGCTTTGTGCTTCTTTTTCGGACACATTTTGCATGGTGCTATAACCTTGTTCAAAGATGTTTTTGTTGGTAGTGACCCATGTGTTTGTATGTTCAAGTAAAATTTGGAACATTCCATAAACTTGGAGATCCAATTACAAGAAGACAAATAGTCCCATACAACATTCTTTTGTTTCCTTTTGGACTTTATTTTCTTTTTGGGATTGGATTTGCCATAGGTAATTGGATAAATCTTGGTTTGAATTGCTACCATTTCTTTTACTCTTGTACTTTCTTTTTTTTCTGTATACAAGAAAAATGCCATTTAGCCATGGAAATCCATCGCTAAATGACTATTTTCCATCAGAAAATTTTCATTTAGCAATGTAAAATATTAGCAACCCTCATTTTAGGGACGGAAAATAATCCGTCACTAAATGACATTTTTCTGGTAGTGACGATCCCAAATAAACAGATACGAAAGCTATGATTATAAACCATGACCAAATCCATAAAAGCATTGATTTATACTTACCCTTAGTTTCTACTTCAGGAATTATTTTTTTGCTATCTTTTTTAGGGAACCACCTAAAGTTTCAACTAAAAAGGTGAAATGATTTTTCATTATTTCAATTAAAGTACTGAGCCTACCATTATTGGTAGGCTCATTACTTCAACTAGTGCCCATGTTCTATTTGAATGGATATCTTAGTTGTTGAGAGGGTTGCCCAAAAGCTATATAAGGTGTACCCAGGAAAACTTGCAAGTAAATCAAATATGGAGATGGAAACTAGCTAGAATTGCTATTTCCATTATTATATAATTTCAAGATTAAAATGATTTACGATAAGATCATTTATTTACAATGGAATGGTATACAATGTCAATAGATCTCAATGAATAAAAAATAGGATTTATGGCTATACAAATTGTTGAGAGTAGTTCTAAATCTGGTCAAAGACAAACTATTGTAGGGAATTTAATCATATATTGAAACCTTTGAATTTGGAATATGTAAAGTAGCTCTTGGTTGGGGAGCAATTCTTTTGATGGGTGTTGCAATGGCCCTATTTGCAATATTTCTATCTATTATTTTGGAGATTGATAATTTTTCCATTTTAATGGATGGAATTTCTTTGAATTAGATTCACAAGAACCGAGTAACTAGTTTTCAATACAAAGTGAAGCACTTAGGTCTTAAATTTTTAGCCCATTCTATTTTTGTTTGGTAGTTTAGTTCGAGTGTGAAATTTCTTTTCTTCTGTATTTCCGGAATATGAGTGCATGATTTGTTATAATAGATGTTGTTGATAGTAACAAGAGTGAGTCTGTTATCTTGATAGAGATGGTTTTACCCATCAAATATTTATTCTAGTATTTGGAGCACGGAATATATAAAATGGATTATGAAGTATGAAAACTATATCCTGCAACTAGACTTAAAACTTTTTAAGGAGTTAGAAGTTTTAATAAATCGAAAGATTTTGATTCTTTCAAACTTCCACTTATCCATTTTTATGAACGGGCATGTTTATTTGAATTTTTTTATTATATCTATTCATTGAATAAGAGATGATCCAATAGTTCGGAGTGAACTTTTAGACTTAGATTAGTGCTTATTTGGGAACTTCGTTCTCCAACGGTGCACGCAAGCCGAGACAAAATCATTCTAAAATATGTAAAAACCATCTCAAAATCCATAAAACCATTTTGAAATCCGCAAAACCGTCTAGAAATCAGTAAACTCCTTTCTCCCAACGGAGTTTTCAAACATACATGTCTATTCTGTTTTCACAAACGGATGTGATTCTGGAACTTTAATGATCCACTTTGTTGTAGCAGTGCACATTGAATCCCCCCCCCCAAAAAAAAAATTTCCAATCAGAAATGATTAAGCCTTGTCTGGGTTGTGTATAAAAGTACAAGAAGGAAATGAATTACATAACCACAACTCTCGAATTATCTAGCTATCAGAAAGATTGATACTAAATACTTATTCTTTCTACTGATGATCGTCAATCCATGTAATGTATACACTTAAAATAATAAAGTAGGATTTTAAAGTTAAATATGTGAAGCACATGGAATGGCGCATCATTTCTTGGACAGATTAACGTATTCATTATGTTCAAAATTAAACAATATTTATAAATGGTGGGCAGTGACGATTACCCCACAAGTTATTCTACACATGATTCACATCTGAGGTATCGACTATGTCACATGCTATATATGCATATATATTGTTTAATTATAATAAATAATTATATAACCTTTTAATTCAAAGTTTTATTTCCTTTCATTATCAATTTGTCGAGAAACAGAAACGAGGTAGCTGCCGCGTGTGCATGAACTAATGCCTGCATTTGAGGCTGCAGATCTCAAGTTGTAATAATTCGTTTGAAGAATAAATATTTGCAATGAAACTTCTCAGAAAAGCGTTTTAGGATTAGGATCTTCAACATTTAAATAATCTCAACAATTCATTTTGTAAATAATTTAAATTTAAATATTCAAATTCAAATATGCATATATATATATATAACGATTTGGTAAATCAAAATATATTCACAGTCCCAGCGAGCTGATCAATATCGTAAAGTTTATAGCTTTATTATTTATTGCTGTACATTATTTTTTTAATTCAAGTAAAAAGTTATGTTTTGAATGCTGATGGCATGCCTCAAAACTCATCATGAAAGTTCTAATATTGGTGATGAAATTTAACTCCATGAGTTTATGGATTCTTGGTCATTTCCTTAATAAACGAATCAACATTTCTTAATTTTATTGTTGTACATTCTACAAATGATAATTTATTAATCCCAAATGAGCTTGATAATTGATTAGAGAGTGAAAGCTTAAAGGCTTGTTTACCTTCATTTTCTAAAATCTAGATTTGGTTTCAAAACCTAACTTAATAGGAAGTCCATTCCTTGTTTAAATCTCTTCATAGACAGTGCCAAGCACCAAATGTACATATAGATACGTCGATTCATCTCTTGATTAAAGTAATAAAGGAAGATGAACATGATGGGTATACATATATAAGTAGTATTTGGTAATGTAAATGACAAATTAGAGGATCGGTTGGTTGACTAATGAGAAGGCAAATCAAAGAGAGTAGGTTTGAGAAAGACAAGAAAGCGATGTAGCCCCATAACCAAATTATATATATGTATGCATTTGGAAACACAGATCAATTGAGACGATTCTCTTGCTTGTCATGGACCCTCACACAGTGAATACCAAACAAAAATCCATCTGTACGTTGTTGACATTTCGTCCAACATTTCCTCATTTTTGTAGCTTCCAATGTGGTTACTACTTACTAGTCACCATACTTGTTGGTCCATATGTTTTTCCTTAAATAAAGTCCTACAGATCTTATCCTTCCAAATTCACTTGCGTCAATAATAACAACACCGTACAACACTTGTTCGACACTCAACAGTTTGCCCCTCACATCAATCCTATCCAAACAATCATGTTACATTGGCAATGATTTTTTTTAACTAATAGGATAATGTAACCTGCATTAATTCGTTGAGAGAACTAGGTAAGAAAAGGTAGCCGTTGAAGTTGAGGAACTCTAGTATTATAAAGCCTCTCATTCAAGGTAACTTTCCCTGAGACTTGTAATAATACACCCTTTTAGAACTGATGTTTGACGACTCCACTTTATAATACTTTACTTAGTGCTTGACTCATCTCCTGTCAATTAAAACCCTTCTATGGCAACTCTCTCCAATAATGAAAACACTGTTGTAACAACTATATATAAATTTTTAAGAGAACCACACCTCAAAAGTTATCCGTTGGAAGAGTTGGATAAGATGCAGAGAAAATAAAGTTGTGCACAAGTTTAACTTTTAAGATGTGGGCAATGCTTAGGCTTGCTTCGTTTCCACCCATTCCAATCTTCAAATGCAAATTAGGATGACGTTGAACTTTCTTTGGTATATAACGAAAACCTTTGAGTCTGAAAGAATAGGAGGCTTAATATCTGCACCAAATAAATTTAGTTATATATATTTCTGATATTTAGGTACCCACAGAGAGGCAGGTCCAGATTAGTCTTAATCAAATGTTTGCAAGTTATGTGTGGAAGCCGAAGAAGAGAGAGGGACCTAATTGAATATATATACACACACACACACACACAATAAAGATGATGAAAAAGTCTAAGTTGGGATAAGACACAAGGCATAAGAAAACACAAAAGCAGAAAGGGGGTGTTGTGGAAAGGAGGGGCTTTGTGGAAAAAGCAGTGTGAAGATATGGGCCATGCAAACTCCCTAAAAGTTGAACAAAGTCAGATCCTTCACGAAGAGTGCAAGTGGGTACATGAGTGGCCTACAAGTTGCTTCCAAACTAAGATGCTCTCAAGTGGATACTTTACCTAATGAGGTAATTAAACTGATTCTGTTCAGATTAAGCGCACTGTTTAGTTTATTTAATTAATATACCGCCATGTTCTTACGTCTTCAGACTGGTAAAAGCTTCTTAACTGCAGCAATAATAATATCTATCTGATTATATACATATGCATGACAGCGAAGGCCGTTGACCTCTTCCATCTTTACCCACCAAATCATCATTTAATTCCTTTCGTATTAATTAATATCAGCCTCATTTTATTTCCTGGAAGCGAAAAAGTATCAAACTGTTAGCCGATCATCACATGACCATGCGAGTCCGCAAGTCAAGCTTTACTTAATACAGCCTCACCGATTTTCCGTGAAAATCTGCGAGTAACCTGTTCCTATATATGTAATTAATGGCCTTTGGGAGAATATCGGTGATTGGGGGTCACGTGCTTAGATCAGAAAGGGACCGTTGCCCACCGATTTGACACCTTATATAAATAAATGAACCTTTTTGAATAAGCATTTGAAGTGATATTACTTTATAGATTTATATTTAGCAGGAAATTTGAAGCTAAAACGGGAAGCAAATGAAGCGTATTAGCCAGATGGGCCATGTTAATTTCCAGCTAATTAATTAACAAGTAATGAACTAATTAATAAATGTTAATTTGACCAGGCCTTGTAGTTATGAGTTGATGGGAACAACCTTAAACGGAACAACAGGGTAACGGCTGGGACATAAAATCAAAAGTGGCCACCGTCAAATAATGTTATAAAGTATATACAATTGCTAGGATGCGACCATGTGCATGCATCCAAAAGGATAATAAAGAAGAGACGTTAAGAAAGTTTACAGCAGAGCAGAACATAAACTAACTGTACTAACTGTTACTTAAGCTTAATTGTGTTACGCTTGTGCCGGCTTTTGAAGCTTAATTGTGAAAGCATCATTAGTTGCCGTTTTCCCAATAGGCGCCAAATATACTTATATAATTATCATTTCACTCAGAGAGAGTACTTTCTAGGATTCCCCTAATCTTAATTAGTACTTGCTTATCCATCCATAATTTCACTTCCCATGCTTTTCCAACACTAGACTTTGACGATGATGTAGTCCTAAAGAAGTTTAGACTAAGATCGGTGACAAACTTTAATGCTATTATTTCTTGCCTTTTTCCCCCTCTGTAAACTTGTGTTTACTGAATTGTGGCATCTTGTTTCTAAAACCTCATTAAGTGTGCACATGAGTGTTGTAATTTGGGCGTCAAACAGGAAAAACAAAAGAGAAGATGCGAATATTGAAAATTGAATAAAAGAAAAGATGGTTAGAATAGTGAAAATAGGGAAAAGAAAAGATAAGGGCTGAATAGAATAGGAAAGGGGTGGGGATGATGAAGGGTGACATGTGATAGAGGGGTTTTGGTGGAGAAGCAGCTTCTGAAAGTAACCCTTCCTGTGAATTCATTGAAACTGAGGCATCTCATGCATTAAAAGCTCCTTTCTTTATTGTTTCTGGTGTTAGTATTTTTCATAGATGCTGTCCCACACACACATCCTATGCTTTTCATGAAGGAGAAATACTTGATCCGTTTCAAATAAAAATTATTTTACCTAATGCACATCCATCAAAAGTAAATAGTAAGGTAGCAGTTAAGATTTTATGATTTTTTTCCCACAAATTTGCCTTTCTTTAAATGCATGAGAAGCTGGTGATGGCAGAAACAGGAAACAAATAATTTCAATTACTCTTTTAAGCATTAAAAGTACATGAATCATTCTTAAATGTTCACAATACATTTGTCTATTGTAACATGTAATTTTTTTCAAGTCATACTTTATATAAATATGTGTGCACTACGAGCACAGACCCTTAGAAGAATTGCATCAAAAAACTAACTGTTGAAGTTAGAGAACTCAAGACATTCTTGTAATGCCCTTATGTGAAACTTGTAACAATGTACCTCCTTAAAAGGGGACGTACGTTCTGGCAGCTACACATACAGTACAACAATTCAATCAGCCTCATGTTGATGAGTATATCCATACACAACCTCCTTTAGTTTGAAAGATTTTTCATGAAAGCATCATTTTAACTGGTACAACAGCCTCTATGAGACCTATGACAGAGTAAAATTAGAAAACTGTGATTAATAATTTGAGAAATAATTTATATTATAGAATAAAAATTTGGCAGCTGCTAAAAGAGGACTTGTGCTTCAAAAGGGAGGAGGAAGAAGCAGAAGGCTGAAATTCGTAGCAGGGATTGGGGGAGATGGAATTTAATGATGCCCAGTGTTGGAGGGACAGTGCAGGTTAAGCAAACGGGTAATGACCAATGATTAGGTGATTGGCTTTTGGGTCATATGTCCCGTTCGCTCAAAACAACTAAAGGCGACATGTTAACGTTTGGAGTACAACCCCATTTTGATATTATCATTGTGTTGTTCCTTCTTTGCTCCCCTTTCTCATTCATCACTTCCTCCTTCGGACCAACCAAATCATAGTTAGACGCAACACACACCTCACCATTTCCTTTATTAATTAAATGATTATTGATAACAAATTTAGCTCAAAATCCATAAGATCATGAGTTTTAATATGTGAGGATTGTGTTGGTGAGCAATGTGTAATTACCTGTATAGACATTTTGCATACCTTGATCATGGTAGATAGACATCAACCCATCTAAACTTTTTATTTATAGATGGGAACAAAAAGAAAAGGACTGAGTTAATTACATTTAATTCGGTCCATGCAAGACGATGAGCTTGTTTGGAACAACGTTTCTAAAAGTTAAATGCACGTTCAATAATGTTTTTCCGCAAAAATAAGATAATCTCCTCCATATATTTACATCGGTACTTCTCTACTGTGTTTTCAAATGAGTGCAATATCTGAATTCATTTCCTCAATAACCAATCTCACCGCCCATTCATATAACAGATTCATTATTAAAAAGGGACAAGGGTATTTAGGGAAATGTGATTATCATGAACACCGTTATTTGGAAAATAATAATAATGTACTACCGATATTCCATTTTCTACAGTGGGGCCTAAGAGGGGTTATAAGTGACCAAGCCTTCTGCATATGCTAAAGTCTACACCTGCGAAGAAGCGCCCCCACCACCACCTTCGAGTTCCAAGCTTTTCTCCCTTTCACTTCTCTCCCACCATCTTTCTCATTTTGATTCCCTAACTCAATCCAGGAAACTGCCAAAACTATAGCTTCAGTGCACACGGAAGATACGACGACCGGCCCCGGATCAATTTCCAAGTGAAAACGCAGATCATTACAATGGTCGACGTCGACCGGAGGATGACCGGTCTCAACCCGGCCCATATTGCCGGCCTCCGCCGACTGTCCGCCCGTGCCGCCTCCGTTCCGGTCACTTCCTCCCCCTCCCTACCTGCGCGTAACGGCCTTCTGTCCTTCTCTGCTCTGGCGGATAAAGTCATCTGTCATCTCCGCAGCTCGGGCATACAGGTACAGCCTGGTCTCTCCGATGCGGAGTTCGCTCGGGCCGAGGCTGAGTTCGGCTTCGCATTCCCACCGGACCTTCGAGCCGTTCTCACCGCTGGCCTTCCCGTCGGCCCTGGATTCCCGGACTGGCGCTCCCCTGGTGCTCGGCTCCACCTTCGTGCTTCGCTGGATTTACCAATCGCTGCGATTTGTTTTCAAATTGCCAGGAATACTTTCTGGTCCAAGTCCTGGGGTCAGAGGCCATGTGAACCGGAAAAGTCATTGCGGGTCGCCAGGAATGCGCTCAAGCGAGCTCCTCTTTTGATTCCCATCTTCAACCATTGTTACATTCCTTGTAATCCCTCCCTCGCCGGGAATCCTATATTCTTCGTGGACGAGAGTAGGATCTTCTGTTGCGGTTTGGATCTATCCGATTTCTACGATCGCGAGTCTCTCTTCCAGAGTTCCGAATCCGATCTTATACTGAAGAAGCAGAGATCCGTTAGCGAGAAATCCGCTGTTTCGTCGACCAACTTCTCGAGGAGGAGCTTAGACACAGGAATCGTCGCAGGAGGAAGAACACCGAGGTGGGTCGAGTTCTGGAGCGATGCCTCCGTCGATCGGCGGCGTAGGAACTCCTCGTCGGCGTCGACTTCTTCGCCGGAGAGATTTTTCGAGATGCCCCGCTCCGTAGTCCCGAAATGGGTTGAGGAATACATAGAGCAAATCGGGTCGGTTCTGAGAGAAGGCGGTTGGAGCGAGTCGGATGTATCCGAAATCATGGAGGTATCTGCGTCCGGGTTCTTCGAAGGAGAGATGGTGATGTTGGACCATCAAGCCGTGCTGGATGCTCTGTTGCTGAAAACAGATCGGTTCTCGGACTCGCTCCGTAAATCCGGGTGGAGCTCCGAGGAGGTTTCGGACGCTTTAGGATTCGACTTTAGACGGGAAAAGGAACGGAAACCGGTTAAGAAGCTATCCCCAGAATTGGTGGAGAGGATTGGTAAACTTGCAGAGTCAGTTTCCGGTTCATAACGTTTATAATTTCCTTCTCTTTAAAAAAAACATGAATTTTAATGTTTATAAGGACAATGGGGTCTGTATTGTAAACAACCATTGAGGAATGGGAAAGCTGAACGTGAAAAGCTGTTGTATTGTACTGTTACGGAACAACATGGAATACAGATCGAAGGGTTCGTAATTAAATGTTTATCATATATAAATAAAATAGTCTACAAACAGTTTGTTTTGTGCAGTGAAGAGGACTGATGAGTGATGAGCAATTACCTCCTGTTTTTCTCTGGAGAGTTACTCAGAGATTTTAAATAAGGGAATGTGTTATAAAATGATTCAAAAAGTTGTAAATGGTAGTTGTTTCACTTGTAAATTGTGTTTCTCTACTTGTCATTAATAACCTCTTAGAACCATTTTGTGACATATTCCCTTACTTGGGATCTCTGGGTAAATCTCCCTTTTTCTTTTCCCCAGATATATGAGCAATTATCTATTTATTAATTATCCCAATTGATTTTTAAATTTAAAGTTTAGGTATCTTTATTTGCATTGTTTTAAAAATTCAACAGTGCACGTGTGTGCATGTGATTTATTTTTATGGGAAAATTATCCAGAGATCCCAAATAACATAATTAATCATAAAATAGTCTCAAAGATTCATAAAATTACCATAAGGTCTCAAGAGTAGCTGTCGAGATTGTCATTAACAATCTTACCAACCTTCATTAATAACATCAGAAGCTACTCATGGGACCTTATAGTAATTTTATGAATCTTTGGGACCATTTTGTGGTTAATTCTTTTGCTTGACATATATGGATAATTTTCCCTATTTTTATTTTCTATGCTGAAGGCATCTCTTTATTTTTAAAGAGAGGTACGTCTTTAAAAAACCTATTTTTGCTGTCTGGCAAAGATATTGTTTGTTTGGAAATCTGTTGGAAGAAATAAGTATACAGTTTCGAGATGTTTTTTATCTTGGCTTGCATGCACCGTTGGGAAAAAGTTTTTCCAAACATGCAAATTGTCCGTTTGGGAAATATGTAAAAAAGTATCTTAAAATCCGTAAAAAAACATCTCGTAATTCGTAAAATCATATTGAAATCTGTAAAATCATATCGAAATCCATAAACTCATTCCTTCCAACAGATTCTCAAACACACAGATTGCGCGTTTATCTAAATCATTCTAGGGATGATGCGTTTTAAAGCAGCTAGGGGAAACTAGAAAGCCTATTTTGTCGAAAATAGAAAAATGAATTTTGTCCGTAATCTAAAAATGAATAAAAGAAATTATTGTCCTCCTTTGGCCTAAAAAAGGATGAGTTGAAGACCCACAGATAAATGACAGTGACAAGAGACAAATAGACACATGAAGATTTGTATGGGAGAAAATGAAACTACACAATGGACATGTGATCTTATTTTAATACAGTTTAGGGTTATAAACAAAGTCGTATGTCTAGAATTAATGCGAATATATATATATATATATTTAAATTAATTCTGAAAGACGATTTCTGTTTCTTTTGAATTTCAGATGTCAAATCAAATGATTTGGGAAGCAACTGAATTATTGACTTTATTTAAAAAATAAAATGAAAGCAGTAAAGCATATATATATATATACACACACACACTTCACTTACTTTGAGGTCATCATCGTTAGTAGTAATCTATTCCACCGAGAAGGAATAGTTAATCATGTATAACCTGATTACCTATTTGCAGAAAAGTAAAATGGAAGGATAATTTATTTCAGGAAAAGTAGAAAGAAAATAACACGCAAATTAAATACATGCAGATAATTCATTCCCTGGATGACTCCATCGCAGCCACCACCTCCTAGCTCAAAGACTGAGCCATCAACTTCAAGTTTAAACTCAATAAGCCTTCCATAATTGAACATGTTACCCGGTATATATTAATTTATTTAATTGTACATGTAAGCATTTTAGAATATTTGGTATAATTAAGTAATTTATTTAACTTTTTGTAATATCTCCAAAAAAAATCATATGACTCTTATATTAAGGATAAGAGATAATAATTCGTATAAATTATGATACTTTTTAAACAGAAATAAAATTAAATATCCTTACTAATTGATGGTATCTCATCTTTTTTTCTATATACTCCCCCGTCTCTTTTCTCTCCTTTTCCTTGCCGTGACGTTGGAAGGAGATCATAGTGGATTCCACGTTTACCCCGCTGTTGGCCAGAAATGCTTCTCAAGCAACGCTTACCCAAACACAGGTGTAAGGCGTCTTCTTCTACAACATGCTTTACCTTGTCCGGCCAGAAGCTGAATGCTTCACCAAACACATGCTTCTCCAAAATAATTTACAGTTTTACAAGGTAGAAAGAGTTTTATATCGATATGAATCAAACATGGTTTTATAAAGAAATTTCAAACAAGTCCTATATCCCCTTCCCATAGGGAAAAAAGCTCTCTCC
>JANTPZ010006850.1:0-13735 GCA_025593235.1 Vachellia pachyceras | reverse complement strand
GAAAGAGAGAAAAAGTAAGAAAGAGGAAAGTAAGAAAGAGTAGTAAAAAGAGAGTATGAAAGAGAAAACCTAGGTTTCAAACCTAGGTTTTGAAACCTAGGTTTCAAAACCTTGAAACCAAACCAACCCTGAATTTAACGAAGGGTTTAGTTCTTAGTGATGTAAGGATCCAAGGTTCGATATCCCTCTCAGAGAGATAGCTATATATTTTGATGTACGATAGTGCCTGCAACAAAGATTAAGGCTCCGTTTGGATAGTCTGTTGGGAAAACGGACACAGATTCTGAGGTAGTTTATATGAGAGGAAAAGTGTCTCGGTAAGCGCACCCGTTAGCAAAACGGGTAAAACAAACAGAGCATCAAGGATCCTATGAACCCAACTGGCTTCCTAGTACGACATAAACCCAGTCGCAGGAGCAGCTCCAACTTGGTATTATTCGATGAGGGCATACAATGCTGATGATGTTGTTATAACCTGCAGATGTTGTACGAGGTTGTGAAGCTGGAGGATGCATTGATTCTTTCTTACTCTGGTGTAGGAAAACCATCCTTTGGCCTGCGGATTAATTAAGAATCTCTTAGACAGATTGGAGAGAATGTTAGGATGGCGTGGTGTGTGAACAGCACTTAAAGAAGGGAAGAACGAGTATGAAAGACCTCGGCTATGTTTGGTTTGATGGATTAAGGCTATGTTTGGTTTGATGGAGGGGACTTTGGGTTTGCGACTATGAGCTCTTTGGGACTTTGGGTTTGCGACTATGGGCTCTTTACATGTGCTTTCCAATGCTCACCTTAGCACTTGTTACTCCTGTAAATAAACATTAATAATTTGCGATTTATGTATGCTTATCTATATACACACATTTGATTAATCCTTGTGTTTCAAGCCTTGATCATGAATTAGCTTGGTGGGGTCTAAGCTCGGTGTTGAACTTTGGATTGATCATGTGGGAACTTGCGTGAGGAGAAGATTGCTTCAGGGTCAAATTTGAAACCGAACAAAATCTAATTGAATCCTAATCAACCAAGTGTCTAAATGCAAGTAAACAATGAATAGAAGATGGTTTTGGTATTTTCAAAACTGATTATCTAACAACTGATAGGGGTAAATTAAAACTCAATACAACAAGATAATTTTTGTGGGTCTTTTCTTTAATGAGAATCGGAAGAAACCGAATGCCCCCTGGAAATTAATTAAAGGGTTTCCTGGCTTAAATGAATTTGGGAGTTAAAATGCATGCCTGAGTCTAGTGTTTCTAATTACCGATTACTCTTAGATACACCATGTAGCTGGTAATTAACCGATACTTAGGCATTAGGGCACTGTTTGGAGTGATTAGAATTGGGTTGATGAATTTAAAGTTGTCGCTTTTAATGAATGCCCGAACCACACTGATGAGTGTTCAAACGAGATGCTAACACAATGCAATCATACATACTACTAATATAAACATGATATAAGATAGAAGCACATCAAACAAAAACTGAAAGAAAACGCGCACGCATCAAATTAAATTATCAAGTTACAGAACCCGATATGCTAATCAGAAACATAAACAAACCAAAATCTCAGTCTTATATACATACAAAGTCTAGCTATCCTATGGCAGAGGATATATACTTTAAGCTAAAATAACTGCCTTTTATTCATTGTCTACCACATTTTCATCAACATCATCACTATTACTGTCGTGTGGGGCAGATGTATCTTGTGTAGGAGATCTGATCACTGTGATTTCACGAAGGCCCTGTGGTGGAATAGTTTGATTCATCTTCATCTCTTTACCTTTTCCCCATAGGATCGCAGGTACTCCGCACACTATTAACACCCCACCAATTATACTGCAAGATTTGCAATACCAAGTCATTAAATACAAGATTTGCAATATTGTACTCATCCTGGTGGCAGCAACACCTACAAATAAAATATTAATCCGAGTCGTGCCTTAGGACACTATCCTTAAGAGCTATTCCGCGACTATCGGCAAGTATGTTGCGGCACTCCTCAGGATTAAACGGATTCTTCTTGTAAGGATACAAGGAGCAGAACTAGCGGAAGGTAGTATAACTCAGCAAGGTTGAAGAGTATGCAAGAGAAGGAAGAAAAAGAGGTGCACCTCAACTCAAGTACAATGTGCATGAGCCTCTCTATAAACTCTCGTTTTGAGACTCTTTGTATATATCATAACCTTCATAGAGTTGGGGTAATTTAAAATCCATAAAGCAACCAATTTAATCAGCTTAAATTCCATTAACATCGGATAAAACTGTTTTGCAACGTTGGAATTTGAATAATTCAAGGAAAGGACGCTCTGAAGTGCAATGACACCCACGTTTCAAGTAAAACAACTTTAATGTCATTAAAGGTCAATTTCAAGCAATAATACCCAACAATAATACCCAACATTCAATGCAGAAAATTGTTTCTTTTCAATTTGTTCCAACGTGGATATAAGCAACACATAGACTTCAAGATGATTAGTGGATTCAAAACTGATTAATTATTATTATTTCTTTCTCAAAATTTCATTCAAAATAATACTTGTATTTCTATAAACTTTTAATAAAAAAGTGTCTTAGATGCATTTAACTTGCGCATAAAGGATAAGGGAAAATTGCCGGATTTGTCACCAGTGACCTTTATAATGTGCAAGTTCTTTCCTCCTCTTAATCCCAAATAATGTGGGACTCTTCCTTTGACACTCACACACAAAATTTACAATAGTTTCTCGTCTAACATGAAGAAACCAGCTATGGCGACAAGGACAAGTACAAGAGGGTTGAAAGCAGACACGTAAAGAGGGCCTCTCAAATCCACACACCATGATATTACCACCGTCACTGCTCCGGAAACAACTATTCCCTGTATCATTCATCAGGTACAGGATACACGCGCATACACAATGATAGCAGAGGGATGTGGAAGTTGGGAACTGAACTGTTCATTTCCTCCGGCCACAAACACCCACCTTCTTCCTCCCCCAAAGCTGTTTGCCGGCCGCTATGATGAAAGTGTAGAGCATGGTGCAGGGGTTGAAGCCGACCGTATTAATGGTGGCGGTTCAGATAGCTTACGCCGGCCTGAATGTGCTGGACAAGCTTGCCATCAGTGATGGCATGAACCTCAGAGTCCTCCTTGCTTATCGCTTTGTGTTCGCCACTGCTTTCATTGCTAGAATTTGTTTGTATACAAGACTGAGAGCAAGAGGACTTTGTTTGTATATAAGACCGAGAGCAAGAGGAGCGCAAGAGGAGAGCAAAAGGAGAGCAAGAGGAGCAATGAAAGCAGTGGCGAACATAAAGCGATAAGCAAGGAGGACTCTGAGGTTCATGCCATCGCTGATGGCATGCTTGTACAGCACATTCAAGCCGCGTATGCTATCTGAACCACCACCATTAATACGGCCAGCTTCAACCCCTGCACCATGCTCCACACTTTGGTCATAGTGGCAGGCAAACAGCTTTTGGGAAGGAAGAAGGTGGGTGTTTGTGGCCGGAGTGGTGTGAGGGTTGGAAGGTGAGTATTTATAGAGGAAATGAGCGCATGTGGAGATTTTGGCGAAGGTGTCTTGGGGGTGTGTTTATAATAAGTTCGTTTGGGGTTGTCTTAACCTTGAATTAAATCAATTTTACTCCTAATGAATGAATTATATTTTATCTCTTCATCTTTTTTCCATGCGTTGCCTTTCATCCTTTTCTAATCACTAACTCTATCTCTTACGGCCCTTTATAGATAAGGGTGTTATAGATAAGGGTGTAATTGAAGGGGAAAAATTTTATTTTAGACGTACTGATTACTTTTTCACATCGCTGAATTTTATTCTGTCAGCAACAATCTTCTTTCTTCCTTGTATATGCAAGCGTTCATCTCTCTTTCTATCTTATGCTATGTTTGGTATGGTGGAATGGAGAGGTTGAATTGGAAATGGAATTCATTTCATATGTTTGGTATGATGGAATTGGAGGGTGGAATTGAAAATGGAAATGGAACTCAAAATGGGTAAAAAAAAATTCTATGCCATGGAATTATATCCAATTTCATGGAATTGATTTTTTGACTTCTCATTTTTTTCTACATTTATATCCATTTCCATCTCCATTTCCATCATTTCCATCTTCATTTACATTTCCATCTCCATATCCATCAACGTACCAAACCAGCCATAAATTTTATTCTCTTACCATGCAATGCTGTCCATCTCTTTCTTGGCTTTTGTTTCCTGTCTTTTTCATTCTTTCCTCTTGCCCATAAATTACACTACTCATTTGAGTCTCTGATCATAGCATAATCTGAAAATAGTATAAACCCACTGCCCCATATAAATCGACTTAATTCTTTTCATTTGGCAAGTTCCATTTTTGTGGAGAAAATAAGGCAACTTAGCAAAAAGGTCTTCTTAATACAATTAGTAACACAGACTTCCACGGATTGATTTCACAAGAATAATTATTAATATTATAATAGTTGAGTGATTGTGGCTGGGGAGCGATAACAGTTGTTTTAACAATTATTTTACTGAAGTCATTCTCACAAAAATATTAGATAACAATTGTTTTTAGACAAAAATGTGTATTTTATTGACACCAGAGACTAATAAACCCCCCCTTCAGAATTAAACTAATAATATTCGGCTGCTTTTCTTCCCTCTACAATAAAATTACATAATAAGCACTTAGCATAACAAAGGCTTCCCCTGGAATGGATCCACAATTATCCAAACAAAAATATTTGCATGCAACACGCGTAATCTTTCTTGCATAATACTATATAATTGCAATCAAATAATTGTTAAATTATTATACTGTAATACCTCTGGTCCTTAATATAAATATATATTAATATAAATATTATACTATTTCACACAAGCCGAAACAAAACTTCTCTCATATACTTACTTCAGAATCATTCCCCCAACGATTTCCCAAACAAGCACAATGAACAATCAATAACATTTAACTACGCAATGAAGAATCAACAACATATAATTAGCTGTTCCTCCATGTAGTAATTGTGTGCGTGTGTGTGTGTGAACAATAAACAACATACAAACATTTTCTTTTAGACCTGAGCTTAACCTATATAAGGGTCTAGCCTAACCAGGAACTTGTTAAAAGATATGGATTTAAAAAAAAAAGAGCCATAGGTAAAAAATAAGCCAAATTTAAACAAGTCAAAAATAGGTTAAAATTATATAAATTCCAAAATAAAATAATAACAAATATTTTAAACACCTAAATAGTTTTACTCAATGTTATCTCTCTTATGAATGTGTCCACTACTTTTATAATTATCTTAAAGTAGAGATCAAAACACATGGTGTTATAACCGCTTTCCTCCGTATGTTTCTCATTAGTAGTTCTTGCACTTTATTTCAAATTCAAATATTTTCCCTCAATGTTATCTCTCCTATACATGCGTCCACCACTTTCCCAATTACAACTCTTATTTAAATTGCATGTCCTTGTCGACGGTTAAAGCTTTTTGTTTTGTATAATTTTTTCCAACATCTTGCTTATTTTAACTAGGTGGTCCATAGTCAAATGTTTTTTTCCTTATAACATATATACTAGCTATCATATTTTTTTATAATTAGATAGACTAATAAATATTATATTAATTACGGACGTGACTACTGCACAGGAAGCCATAAAAAATATGCTTTTTCCATGGGGGACTAAATTCGTGAAAACATATTCTTGAAGTATTTTTGGATAACCATCTTTCTTATTCTGTTTTCTATTGTCATGGTGTGTTTTCCTCATTTCTCATGAATATTTGCCGTACTGAGGATGAAAGGAAGAGTGGTCTGTGCAAGAATCATAGGTAGCTTCATTGTCGCCATTATTCGCTAGGTTTATTTTTGGCACACTTGTTAGAATTCTTCTCACAAATTCTTCTCACGAAAACGAAGCTTAGCCAGAATCTCAGCTTTCCTTCGGGCAGAAAAACATACCTTGGGAAGCTAACAAAAGTTACTATTCAATATATGGCTAAAAATTATAAAATTGCTTTTCCAATGTATGATCCAACTTTACTACATATGTAAGATATAACTCTCTGTAGGTGAGCTGTTCAAGACAAAGGAAGCACTTTACTTAATGAGGCTGTGTAAAAATGAAAATTACCAATTTTTCTCCAAAAAAATAAAAAGATTATGTGCTCTATAATGCAACACAAAATTGGAGGCAACATGCATGGCAACATGTGTGATTTTGTTGGATACCGGAAAAGAAATGTTTAGAAAACAAGTGATTTCATGTTAGAAAGAACGTACCGATTAAATGTGGAGTGGAGGATTAGGATTAGATTAAAAAGGGAGAGTTTTGCATGTGGAGGAGTGTGGAGACATCCAGATCCAGTGGTAAAACAGTGACATGTATTTTTCATGACTGGACCACTTACTTAATATAACCCAACAAAGCCACGCTCAATTATGACATTGCACTCGTTATGGATGGTTTTTTTTGGGGGGGGGGGGGCTAGAGCCTTACCTAAGCTCATCCTTGAGTTATGAGTTGTGACCACTGATTGCTTCAGAGATGATGAGGCGATAGTGTGTAGCAGTTAGGGCTTTCTGTTTAGGGAAATCTGTAATCCCTATTTGCAGCGTTCATTCACTCACTCATCATCTCTGAAATAAGTTCAGTATTATGTTTGCTGTTTTACCCTAATTTTAATCCATTTATTAATTTCTGGGATTGGAACGAGCTAGACATGCCTCTTCAACATGTGCATTCATATCTGAGCTAACGTCCTTAATCCATTTCTTAGTTTTTGGGATTGGAACGAGTCAAACCCTACATGCCTCTTCAACTCGTGTATTCATATATGAGCTTACTTCCTTGCTCTTTTGACTCGTTAACTGTTCTCTCTACCGGCTCCATATAGGAGCCATTATGCATTCTAATCATCACTATGCATCATCTATAGAAATGGTCCCGTGTACCACCTGCAGTGAAAACTTTTAGTTTATAAACCTTTTTAACGTTTGATAGCCAATTCTCTAACATCATTTTAAGTGTTCAAATATGCCAACATAAAATATCTTTAAGAACAATCTCCATTCTAAATTGTATTTTTTTGCTAAAACATATTTATCTCTTTAATGAAAGAAATTATGTTCAATACAATGTTAGATATTGAAAGTAGACACCTTTTTAGTAAGTATTTGAATATTGATTCGTTATATTGTGAATGGCTCAACTAGATCCAACCCTATCCATTAAATTGTACTTTTTTAAAAGCACAATGAAGATTTAAACCATTGTTGGTCCCATTGAAAAAAAACGCATATTGATTTGTGAACTCTATTCAACTCAAAGTTCCAAAAAAAATAACTCCATGGAGTTACTTGGTTTTTTGGGCATGTTTATTTTAGAATTTGTCCTTAAGGGTCGGAAGATGAGTGGACTTTGATTTTAAGGATTAACATAAAGTAAGGATGGCATTGTAGAATGATGGGGTATTATTGATCTATTATAACACATATAAGTTTGAAAATTTGTCCTGCTTATAAATTATTAATTAACAATTAATGGAATCAATATTATGCATTAATTTGTTTCCTGTTGATGAATTAATGGATGATTACATTGATTATCAATTTGCTTCATCAAAAAGAATAATCCAACAGCAAAAACACGAAATGCAAAATAATAAGTTGTTAATTAATCAATATTAAAACAGGTGAAATTGAAATTGACAAGTGACATGTTGTTCCAGACATGTGACACATTCAGCTGCTTAATCATCGACCTGTTTATTTCCTTAAAGATCGTCCGTGGTCCCTATAGCTTATACTAGGAATGCCATGTCAATATGTCGTTCTCGTTCCCTCGAACTAATTATTATTTAACCCTAATTTTTCCTTTTGCTTTAATCAATCCAAAAAACTTCTATATAGAAATGTGTATTTTATTGACAAAAATTTATAAGACATATTTATGCTTTTACTTATAAGCATATGTATGCATATGTGTGTGTTTGTGTGTCTGGTGTGCACATGTCACAGTGTTTTTCTAAAGAATACTAAGACAAAAATAGTTATAAACCTCTTGTGTATGTCAGCAGGCCAATTTCAAGCATTATATTCAAAACATTTCAACTGTCAAACTTCCCTAACAAGAAGCCTAGAACTTTATTCCCTTCACCTTTATACTCCGATCCATTGGGAAACTCTGTCCTGCATCAAATGTTCACTTCAATAATAGACTTGTTTAGCGGAGTGTTTCCAAAAGCCAAATGTACGTTCAACAGTGTTTTTCCGTAAAACGAGATAATCTCATTCACATATTTACCTTGGCTTGCCATAAAATACTTCTCTACCGCGTTCCCAAACGGGCACAATGACATCAACTCTTGATTTTCTAATTACTCTTACTCCGCTAGGAAACACTGCCCTACATCACCGTTTATAGCAAGAATGATCATCTCAACAAACACTCTAACTGGTTAATTATTTGTCCCCAAAACGCTGTCAAAGAGGTCTTTGTTGTTGAGTGATTTGACAAAAAAGTCTTCTTAGTATAATTAGTAACACAGACTTCCATGGATTGATTTCACAAGAATAATTATTAATATTATAATACTTTAATGCTTGTGGCCGGAGGGGTGTGAGGGTTTTTTGGGGGGGGGGTGAGTATTTATAGAGGAAATGAGAGATTTTGGCGAAGGTACCTTGGGGTTGCGGTGGTGTGTGACCGGGAAGGTGATATTTAATTATGGAGAAAATCAATTATATTTGTAAGTATTTTAGAGTCAATACCCATAATCATCAACTCCTATAATTCCTTATGCTTAATGTTATAATCTTATAATTTCCTAATGAAGAACTTCTAGGGAGTTTCCTGTTGTTAATGCCATTAAGTTTTTTTTTTACTTTTTTTGTAACAATTTTCTTCTTATACTTAATGGTTTGAGGTCTATAAATAGAAACAATGTACATGAAGTTGGTACTTAGAATCACATGTGAATGAGAAATGTTCATTTGCTTCCTTCCCCATTTTCTTGTCTTGTTTTTTTTTATACTGTTGCGGTTTTTAAAGGAATTGAGAAGGAAATGAACTACTGCTCATTCTATGCATGCATAAGTCGTCCTTCCATAAAAAATGTAAGTTATTCTCTAGAAAATTCTTTACTTCATATTATAAGTATTTGTAACTTTTTTCCTTTACTTAATACATAAATGCTATTCCTTTATTTTTTTTATTTTTATCTCATTTTCAAAATCTCATAAGGTTGAAACCTTTTTTTAATAATAGCTACATCAAGTATGGGAAAAAAAATACAATAAGTTCTTTTAAGCGAAAAACCCCGGCTGCGTCCTTAAAGTTTAAGAGTTGAATATCACTCCTTTTCATAAGATCTTAATTCTTAAATTGGTTTAATCATTTTTATAATAATTTCGTTTGGGGTTGTCTTAACCTTGAATTAAATCAATTTTACTCCTAATGAATGAATTGTATTTTATCTCTTCATCTTTTTTCAATGCATTGCCTTTCATCGTTTTCAAAACACTAGCTCTATCCCTTACAGCCCTTAATAAAACAAGGGTGTAATTGAAGGGGGGAAAGTTTATCTTAGAGGTACTGATTACTTTTTCTCATTACGGAATTTTATTCTGTCAGCAACGTTCTTCTTTCTTCCTTATATATGCAAACGTTCAACTCTCACGGTCTTAATTTTATTCTCTCACTCTGCCATGCTGTCCATCTCTTTCTTGGCTTCTGTGTCTTGTCTTCTTCATTCTTTCCTCTTGCCCATGAATTGCATTACTCATTTCAGTCTCTGATCATAGCATAATCTGAAAATAGTATAAACCCACCCACTGCCTCATATAATTCGACCTAATTCTTTTCATTTGGCAAGTTCCATTTTGTGGAGAAAACAAGGCAGCTTAACAAAAAGGTCTTCTTAATATAATTGGTAACTTAGACTTCCATGGATTGATTTCACAAAATAGTTGAGTGATTGTGGCCGGGGAGCGACCAAGCAGTCTCTACGTAGCTGTCAATCTGCTGAAGCACATGGGAACACTGTCTTCATTAGCTGTTTATAGTAAGACTGATCATCTCAGCAACACTCTGACTGGTTAATTATTTATCCCCAAAGCACTGTCAAAGAGGTTTTTCTTGATTCATTGATTAATTATTGACAGCTGTAGCACACGATATCATATTACGCGCATTGCAAATGACTGAAATCCTAGAGAGAGTGAGTGATTTCGTGTCATTATTGGTTGCATGTGAAAACTCACAAGCTACTGCTACAGTCAATCTTATTACAGATATATATATATATATATAAAATTAATTATAAACTTATAAGGGAAAAATGAATTAATTATTAATTACTGCAATGCCTCTGTGCTAGTTCATATTTTTGTTAAAAATAGTTTGACATTTATGAGGGTAGGTGCATGGCGTACGTGTTATTTTCATTGGTGAATGGCTTTACTTAGCTTTCTCGTGTGTGTGTGTGTGTGTGTGTAGCTTATGCTAGGAACGCCAATTATTTACTCTAATTTTTGCTTTTACTTTAATCAATCCAAAAAAATTTTATATAAAAGTGTGTATTTTATTGACAAAAATTTGAGTCAGCCATAATAGTGGAATTAAATGCCCAACACCAAAATGGATCGAATTTAACAAAAGGGTTTAGTTCTTAGTGAGGTAAAGAACCATGGTTCCGTGTCCCTCTCTTTGATGTTCGATAGTACCTTCAACAAAGATTAAAGAATCCTATGAACCCAACTGGCTTCCCAGTAGGACATAAACCCAATCGCAGAAGCAGCTCCAACTTTGCATTATCCGATGAGGGCATGCAGTGCTGATGATGTTGTTATAACCTGCAGATGTCTTTGGCCTACGGATTAAGAATCTGTTGAGATAGATAGGGAGAATATTATGATGGTGTGATGTGTTAGGGTAGAACGAGTATGAAAGGCCCTACATATGCTTTCCATTACTCACCTTAGAAGTTGTTATTAGTCTTGTAAATGAATAAATATTAATAATTTGCGATTTATGTATGATGCATATCCATGTATTTGATTTTCATGCCCTGATCATCAATGAGCTTGTTTAGTTCGCTTGGTGTTGAACTTTGGATTGATCATGTGGGACCTTGCGTAAGGAGATGCTTGCTTTGCGGGTGATCGTCCTAGTCACATCAGGGCCAGATTCGAAACTGAACAAACAATGATGCAATCCGGGTTTGTCTCTTGAGGAGCCTCAAAATCAAAATTGAATCCTAATAAACTGAATAAGGGAAGATGGTTCGGTATTTTCAAAACTGATTATCTAACAACTAAAAGGGCTAAATTGAAAAGCTCAATACAACTAGGTAAAAATCTTCGGTTTTTTCATTAGGGCCCTCCTGGTTGAGAGAAAATATGGAAAAGAAATGGAAAATAAAGATTTTCTGGCCTGTTTGAGGGCTAACTTGTCCAGTATAACCCAATTTTTTACCATACGAAGTTTTCCTTTAAAAGTGGGAATCTGGGTTCCCACTAAAATTGGTGTCATCTTATTTTTAGTCACCCATGATTCATTTTCTCTAACAACTTCATCAACATCATCACTATTATTGTTATCTGGGTCACTTTTATCTTGTGTAGGAGATCTCATCACCGTGATTCCATGAAGGCTTTGTGATGGAACAAGTTCATTCATCTTCTTCATCTCTTTCCCTTTTCCCCATAGAACCACGTATATTCCACACAATATTAAGAACCCACCAAGTATACTGCAAATAAGCAATACAAAGTCATAAAATAATGTAAAGTTAGTCTTAGTATATGTGTGTGTGTTTGTACAACCTTATCCGTTAAATCGGTATACGAAAATGAAACATACATGGATATATAGATACCTTCCAAGATATAGTTTCTCATCTAACATGAGAAAACCAGCTACAGCGACAAGGACAATGACGAGAGGGTTGAAAGCTGAGACGTAAAGAGGGCCTCTCAAATCCACACACCATGACATTACAACCATCATTGCTCCAGAAACCACTATTCCCTGTATTATTCATGAAATATAATATAAAATCTACCATAACGGATCCCATTTTTTTGGTACAGTCCGTGAAGAATAACATATATATGTGTGTGTGGATCATTTCAGCCAACTTCATCCCATATATTAATTAAGACAATTGAAATTAATAACATATATACCGTATAAGCCACTGTGAGAAGCCTAATATTCCAACCCAACCTCCATTGAGACCAATCCCTCTCGAGGAAAAGAGCAAATATAGTTGACATGAGTGCCCCATTCAAATTCATCGAAGTTGTTCTTGTGTAATGATACAGGTAATTCTCACTCATCATTGCCTGAAACACACACAACTGTGATTGGCCTGAATGATGAGCCACAAAGCAAATGTGCAAGGTTTGTGCAAAGTGTGAGCAAAGTCCAAACCAAATTTGGTCAAGGTTGGACGAAGTCCGGGCAAAGCAAGTGCAAGGTTCGTGCAAAGTGTCCAAACTAAATTTGGTCAAGGCTGGATGAAGTCCGGGCAAAACAAGTGCAAGATTCGTGCAAAGTGCATCAAAACTAAATTTGGGCAAGGTTACGGGCAAAACAAGTGCAACGTTCGTGCAAAGTGTCCAAACTAAATTTGGTCAAGGTTGGACGAAGTCCGGGCAAAACAAATGCAAGGTTCGTGCAAAGTGCATCCAAACTAAATTTGGTCAAGGTTCCGGGCAAAACAAGTGCAAGGTTCATGCAAAGTGTCCAAACTAAATTTTGTCAAGGTTGGACAAAGTCAGGGCAAAACAAGTGCAAGGTTCGTGCAAAGTGTCCAAACTAAATTTGGTCAAGGTTGGGATGAAATCCGGGCAAAACTAGTGCAAGGTTCATGCAAAGTGTGAGCAAAGTCCAAACCAAATTTGGTCAAGGTTGGATGTAGTCCGGGCAAAGCAAGAGTGCAAGGTTTGTCCACAAACTTGTTTTTTAGTATTAGGTCATTGCAGTTTCACCTCTCTTTTGATCAGAGTGATTTTTTCTAAAACTATAGTATTCACTGTGAGAGAGAGAGAGAGGACCTGAATGATAAGCCACAAGGCAAAAGCACAGCAGCTTCCAAGAGAACAAAGTGCACCCAAGAGAGTCTTAACAGTGGAGGATGATTGTGGTGATGCCACGTGTTCGTTAGGTTGATGCAAGAGAGTGATGTGGAAGGAGCCTGTTCCTATTTTTATAAATTTGAATAACGTTAGGATCATCGTCCCACTTATTGCGATTATTGTTCCTATGATCTTCCCTTTTCCTGCTGCTGTTCTTAAATTCAATTTTTCCAAACTGCCCACAAATTCAAACGCATGGATCTTAGAGACACCAAAACATAAACAGAAAAATAATTTTTTAATTGTAAAAATGAATAATAAAGAATTTTTAGAATAAAAAGTTTTATTTTTGCTGAATGAAATTAGAAAGAAACTTATAATTGTAAGGATCGATCGGAATCAATCTCACCGGAAGGAGACGGCCATAATAAAGGTGGTGGCTGGAATAAGATTGTACATGGCTGAAGCAAATGTTGCTGAAGTTAAAGCCAATGCTTCCAAGTATAAGTTTTGTGACGCCGCTCCTCTATGTAATAATTATTATATATATGTGTGCGCGCGCATCACAATGTTAGTTATTTTATTCGATTTATATGTCATCTAAAATTATATCATCTGAATCTAGCTTTTAGTCATAGGCTTATATAATATATGTGCGT
>JANTPZ010006847.1:0-15286 GCA_025593235.1 Vachellia pachyceras | reverse complement strand
TTTTTTCTATATTTATATCTATTTCCATCTTTATTTCCATTTCCATTTCCATTTACATCTCCATCTCCATCTCCATTTCTATTTTCCAAAATCAATTCAAGCATACCAAGAGCCACAAAACATATCAGCACGACACGTCAAAACCCCAGTTATCATCCTAGTCAGTAAGCCATGTAGATGGACATGTTTCTCTATCCTAGTCTATAGCCGCATCAACCGGCAAGTTATAATGGCGTCATAGTCATGGCCTAGTCATTCGCCACATAGGCTGCTATGTCTTAATTTATCCAATTCTCACGCACAGCCGCCGCTTCCCGCACACACCAGAACCAGCACGGCCGACACTATGCCCCTAGTCGACGCCCCTCACGTTCCTCTCGACGCCTTCTGATCAGACGCCCAGAACCAGCGCAGCCGACCTCCTTCACTCAGCTCTCCTCGGTCTCTCACACCAGCACAGTCGATCTCTACGCCAACCAAAGTATTTTTTTATTCTTTCTTTAATCCTAAATGATTTTAATATTAATATCTTTGCAATAGAAACCCCTAAATCATGTGATAAATCCAAATCTTATCAAAATCTCTCCTAAACCTTTTAATTTTACATTAAAAATTCCTTAAATATATTAAAATATATCTCAAATTTGTCAGCTTCCTTTTCACCCAACATGCCATTTGCTGGCGTCCTAGTTCCTAGTCACTATCACGGTGAATCTTCATATATGAAGCGTTGTCATCTGCTATGTCCATCAGCAAGCACTGTGAGTGGACCTTTAGCTGGCCCAAATAATCCTATTATGTATCTTTACCCCCACGACTTTACTTCAAATTTTATTGGGAAAATCCTAAAAAATACATCTTTTGGAAATCCCAAAAATGTTACATAAATAAGCACATGGCATACAAGGAAGAAGGTAGGAATATGATATTTCAAATTTAGGTTGAAATGACCAAACTGCCCATAAAATAATCAACCCAACTGACAACTTTTTAAAACTCAATATATCACAACTTTTGTAACAATGATAACATGTTCACTGGGTGCGAATGCTCTCATTTTAAGTTGTTTGACAATATTGCTTAACACATTGATCACTTTTTTAAACTCTGTGATAACTTTTATAATGATTTTGAAAATATTTTCACTAACATGTGGATGTCCTCATTTTGAGTTGATTAACAACATCGGTTGATATATTAATTACTTTTTTTTAAATGAAGTGACAACTTTTGAAATGATTTTGATAACATCCACATTTGGGTATGGATGCCCTTATTCTAAGTTAGTTAACAACATTACTTAACATATTGACTACAATTTTAAACTCGGTGATGGCTTTTGTAATATTTTTGACATCTAACTTGGGTACGGGTGCCCTTATTTTGAGTTGTTTGACAAAATTATTTAACATATTGACTACTTTTTTAAACTTATTGAAAACTTTTGTAATTGTCTTATATTACTAAATGTCAGTTTAGTCTTTTTTTCTTAAATTTTGAAATGTCAAATTCCTACCTTCTCCCCATATGACTTTTTGTTTATTCATGTGACATTGTTAGAATTTTCAAATTTAAAAGGTATTTTCTGTGGATTTTCCCAATTTCATTTTGATTTTACTAACGGCAATCTGATCTAACAGAATGAGATGATCCCTCACAATGTAATGAATTAAAGTTCTAATACCGGTTAAAAGAGGTGTTCACTTTAATGTCAATTAGTGTCTCAAATAGGATTACATCCAGTTGAAAGATACCTGTGCTTCACACAACAATTTCTATTTTGGCTTTTTTTCAATTTTTCATTTATCCTTAAAATTATTTTTTATGATCAATAATCAATTTTGAAAAATCAAAATACTAGTCCTCTAGAGTGAATAGATTCAAAATCTAACAAAGAACTGTTACATAGATTATCCAAACAAATTAATGACAAATGGATCCCCAACATGTACTAAGGAACCTTATAAATATTTAAATATATATATATATATATATATATATATGCACATGTATTGTTTAAGAGTACAAATACAACTTAAAGGACAAAAATCACAATATGACGACATAACATAACTGATAACAGAAGGCAATAATTAAACTTATTCAGATCACCTTGTGTAGCCAACTGAGCCAGATCAGCCAGCAAATTAAAGGACGAAACATGAGCAAGATGTGTGTGTGTGTGTGTGTGTGTGTGTGTTAATTAGGGTTCAATGAAGGGAACTTTCTGTGGCCGGAACCCTAATTCAAGACTGGCCTGCCATATTTCCTCGACGCTAAACATGAACTCTCCACACTCATTAACGTTCCAACCCTTCAAGCCATGCAATATTCCAGCAATGCGCCATGCACTCATCACCCTTCTTGGTAACCAGTTCTGTCATATAGCATAATAATGAAACTTCACTTCCCATGAAACAATATTATATTATACAAACTGAAAAATTACATTGTGTGTGTATAACTGACCTCACAAGAGTGTAAATTCTGAAAAGAAGATGGAGTTATCATGGAAGGTGTGGTAAGGTATAAACAGTCTTTGCGCAATTTCTTTGGAGGGATTCGAGTTAATGGTATGAACAATGATCCTTTTGGGGCCTTCATTTGTTGAGCCGCCTTCCAATTCTCTCCCACTAACCATATCTGAATCAATCAATTAATTAAGGACGATATATATGGATGTTAGATTTGAAAAATCTTGTGAGATTAAGGAAAATTATTTGGTTTATGTGTAAGAGAAGTTATATATATAGGCTCAATCTAGCCAAAAGAGCGAGGTTGATTAAAAACTTAATGGCCAAATTAAAGGACTTTTTCACCTTTGCACTGTGGGATGATGAATGAACCAAATTCTTTTTCAACTCGGGGCTCATCCTTAATTGATGATCCTCAAAGCTGTCCTTGCACAATGTTACTACCTGAGTTAACAATATTAAATGCAGAGAGAACTAAGTAATTACAGATTCAGATTATACGATATATTAAATTCAAATTTATTAGCTAGCTAAGATGAGTGGATTGTTATATTGCTTCCAGTACGTAATAATTGAAGCTTTGCATCAATATAATAAATTATTCAATCTTCCTCAAATCAACAATTCTCATAAAAAATAGACAATTATCTAGAAAAAGTTGCCCCGTTAGGGGAAAAATATATATTTACCGTACTTTGATATATCATATATGTGAGTGCGTGTGTGTGTTATGGAAAGATGTATCGACAAGTGAAATTGGACATACCTTGATATTTCTTTGGCATAAAGAAGTTGCAATAGCATGAGAAACCTTGGTAAAGGAACCACAAAGGACCACTTGTGTTGTTTGTTTTGGAATGCTATGAAGAACTATAGCCACCGCTAAGCTACTTCCATCCACAATCTTCACCTTTAGTTGTGGGTACCTTTTTATGTATATCTCTCCGCATTTATTAAGCTCCTCTCCCTTCACCGACATATTCAAGTCATTACATTAATCCGTGTTTTTGCGGAAAAGGTTAAAAACTGAGCTTTAGCGAAGTCAAAACATATAAGAACTGAAGTGCATGAATTAAAGTTTAGGGATTACATTGAAATTGAGTTAAAATTACAGAGACTAAATGATTAAGGGCTTGTCTAATTCTATCATCGATTTTTATATTCTTAGAACAATTTTGTAGAGTATTTTTTAGAACAAGTTTTGTAAACAACAAAAAATTAAGAAAAGTTCGCGTGAAGTAAAGGGTGAAAGACTAGTTTGATTCATCAATATGATTGCCATTAATAAAAGTGCAATGTTCTCTACTCTTTCTCTGACTTTGTAGATCAAAAAGTAACAAAACATAAAAAAATGTGCTGGTTTTTTATTTTCCAAAACAGCCTTTTTCTAAGAACGCGTAACCAAAACAGCCTTAGTTGTTTTTCATAACAAAGGAAAAAAACTATTCTGAATATAGGAAATCAAAAGGCCATAACTTTATTCCCATCAAAGTTGGAACTTGCCTGATTTAGAAGACCAAGACTCAAGACCTTAACCCGTTCCAACTCTGCCTCTAGTATTGCTTCTTCTATCAGCTGGTTCAACTTTTCTCCTTGGCACCTGGAAATATACTGTAAAATTGAAGTTCAAATATTAATTAAGTTGTACCAAATGACCAAGAAAAGTAACTGATGGATAATTATTAAATGATTAATAATAATAAGTCATACTTGTACAAAGAATCTTGGTATAACCCAAGATTGCATGGTTTGATTTTGGAATGTGTTGCTCTCCAGAACAAAAGTTCGGCCATAAAAGCAAGTCATGAGAGAAGACCAAAGGGTGAAAGGCCACATCAAGAAGAAGTACCACTTTGAAGTGTGGGGTTTTGAGGCGAAAGCAGCAAATCCTAAACGAAGATGATAGATTGAATCTGGAGTTGTGAGGTGTGTTAGGTGAACAACATCTGGCGAGGTCTCTGTTCTCTTCAATGACGTTTCATATGTTGTCTCTGTGGATTTGTCCACTGTTCCATAAATGTAGTCATATATTGGCATGAAAAGGCTGTAATTGGTCCGAAATTGAGTATGGTGCAGGGAGTGGAACCTATGTAGCGCACAAACAATTAAAAGTGATCCTTAATATAATAAATTAAATCTGACATTAAGAAGTGGAGGTAGCATATGCAGAGTTATGGCAGAATGATGACTTCAATAATATTGAGTTAAAAAATGCTTTAAGATGAAAGATTAATGATTTTTATGTTTAAGAATCCCATTGTAAAATAAATGTATTCATATAATTAAAGTAGTTATGGATATATTTTGTTTTCTAAGCAAAGTTAAGTAAAGAGAGTTATTTGTAATTAGTACATAAAGAATTTGTGGGTTTGTTATTTTTCCCAATTACACGCACAAAGCCAGTGGCAATATGTGGCATTTTCTTTGCCGATCATCATTCTAAAGCGTTGATTTAATCATATCGAATGAACATTCTCCTGCCACATATTAATACGTAATCCAAATACAAATTTGTGATACTTTATAAAAATGTCTTTATCATTTAATTAATATAGACGTGGGATCTCTGGTTTTTGGTGAGTTTTGGAAACTTAAAACTCCCCATGAGGTCAAAATATTTCTATGGAGGCTGTTATCTAATACTCTTCCCACTTTTGAAATGCTTCATAAACGAAAAACGTGCGTGACGGAACTTTGCCTTATTTGTAAAGAAAATAGGGAATCTGTAAAGCATTTATTTTGTTTTTGTCTATGGGCTAAAAGAGTATGGTTTGAAAGCATTTTCTCCCTTGTCTTTGATAATGAGGTCAGATTTGATATCACTCATTGGCTCACATATTGCTTCACAGAACTCCCTTTCACTGACTGGCAAAAAGCTCTAGTGGCCATGAAATTGTGGCAAATATGGAAGGGGAGAAATCAATTTATTTATGAAAAACTTATCCTGACCCAATGTTTGTGATTTTCCAGACAGTACATAAGCTACAAGAATTTTGGGAAGCAAGAGGATGGTGTCAAGAGAATCCTCCTACCGCATCTAGTTCAAGATCAAGTCCTGGAAGTTGTCATAAATGGAAAAAACTGGTAGGAAACTCACTGAAAATAAATACGGATTGTGCGTATAATATAGAAACTGGACAGATGGATATTGCCTTTGTAATCCGTGATGAAAATAGGGATTTATTATATGGTAAGGTCAGATCAGATTTTGCTTCATATGTTCTGATGGGTGAATGCATAACCTTGGAAGAAGCAATTCTCTATGCTGTGGATAATGATCTGGAAGATGTAATTTTTGACTCATTAGGTCTAGTGGAGCATCACCGGAATGGCGATGTCATTTTGAAAAATAAAAATCCTTTCTATATAAGGAATTTGGGAAGGAACTAAACTTTCGGGTATGTTCCCAGAAAAACAAATTTAACTGTTAATTGGGTAGTTAAAGCTTCTTTGTAGGAATCATGTCCAGAAGACTGGATAAATAGATCACCACCTCAATTGATTTGCATTTTGGATGATATGGTGTGTGTTTGAAAATTCCATTGGAAAAAAGGAGTTTACGGATTCTGAGATATTTTACAGATTTCGAGATGTTTTTACGGATTTTAAGATTTTTTTTATGTATTTTGATATGCTTTTTATGGATTTCGAGATGCTTTTTATCTTTGCTTACATATCTGGGAGGAAGTGATTCCCAAACAAACAAATGGTTGAAATAATTGTTGATCTTGGTTGATGTTTTTGTTGTAGGTCTGGTAGTTATTTGTATTTTTTTTTTGCCAGAGTTATTTGTATATTTTGCTGTTTGTTTAGTATCCATGCTTTGGGCAAAAACATCATTTAATTAATATAAATACTAAATGTGTCAAAATCATTACCTTCCCATGTGAAGGGGACGTATGCAGTACATGATTATGTTTATCACATTAGTGAGAGCAGCCGAAAGTGGATAATGAGGAGCCATGGCAATTAATAATCTTTGATAAGACATATAATCAATATCTCAAGACAAACATGCCCCACCCTTGCTGCTATGCATCAATTTGGATTTGAGGTATTATTAAATATTCAGAATCGTTACGTCAAATATTAGCTCTTGATAAGACACAATCAATATTCAGAATCGTTACGTTAAATATAAGCTCTTGATAAGACATATAATCAATATTCAGAATCGTTACGTCAACGTATCTCTTATAATGTTGGTCAAAAAAACGTATCTCTTGTAATAATATCGCTCTTTACATAATATTTGAATAACCGATCATAAAAAAGTTTTTTGCTTTTATTTAAGTAATTAAAATTTTGTTGTGAATGTGTACTTTTATCCTTTGTTAAGTATTGTGTAGACTTTGTACCCTTGAGATAAAATATATATTAAATTGAGTAAATTAAAAAATTTATTAAATTTTAAGATCGAGTTAATTATATTTTATAAAGTTTCTTATCCATTACAATAAAATATGTTATAAATGATTTATAAATATGATTGAATGAGTAATAAAAGAGATACTACATACTTTTATCCTTATTATAAGTTCAATTTTAGAAGAAATTGTGTCTAAAATATAAGTCTACTTAAAACTTATTAATGACTATTTTAATATTTCACCCTTATTTAATTATCATTAAATAGGGGGAGTGAGAGAAGTGAGAATGATTTGTAAACGTAGAGAAAGAAAATTTTAAATAGGTAAACTTATATAATTTTAACAATTTTAGACATATTTAAGGAATTAACTGTGATTCCTTCCTTGCCATGTGAAAATTAGCGAAAATGAAGAGTGCTACTCTAATATTAAGATTTTCAAATAAAAGTATTGCAAAAGAACAATACATAATTGTATAGAGAGAGAGAGAGAGAGAGAGAGCTTACGAGGGGGTGTAGATGAGATACTTGAGGAAGGGGAAGGAGGAGAGGAGAGAGTGAGGAATGAGCTCCAAGTTGCAGTGACCCAAGTTGTTCATGAAGTCAATGTATGCGAGATAAGTTGCAAATGATGCTATGGAAGCCGTCCTTGTGATCACCGTCGTGTACAGTGGGATTGCGAATAACATAAAGTATGCTATGTGCTCTGCAAATGGATGTGTCACAGCTGTCCTCCCAACATTTTCAAGAGAGAAATTAAAATCATTTTTTATGACTTTAATAATCTAATCACATACATATACTTGTACATATTTATTATAGGGGTCCGTGTATATTTAAAGATGTCACCATATATAGGTGTAGTATTGAACTTTGTTTAGAAAGAGTTCAAATGAGCAAGCCTCAACACTGATAACACAATTACAAAAACATTTATATATTTCTTTCTGCTCTAAATTTAAGAGCTGGTTGGAAAGTTTTCTTTGATTATATGTGCAAGATTACAGTTCACTTTATCTTTTAAATTTATAATTATTTTTTTAAATTACTCTAGTAGTTACTATTAAGGGTTTTTTATTAAAGGGTTGGTTTCCTGTGCAAATAACTAAAGGGATATTGTATAAAAATGAACAGGCATATATTGCAAATAACTAATCTGATTAATTTTTTTAATATCTACAAACTAGCCATGTAGTTGCTATATTTAAGCCTAGATGGAGAATTATCATTTGGATTCAAATGCATGCCCTTGAGAGTTAAGCTTTGAGTCGCCATAAAATTTCTAGGGAGAATTAATGCGCAGTTCCTATATCCAATGCATGAAATGATAAAAGCATGCTCTCTGCTCACTCGTGAGTCTTTTTGAGTGATTAAATTGCTTGTTATATAATGGGACTGCATGCACAATAATTCTCTCTGGAATTGATGAGAAAGAAATAGATGCGATGAGAAAAGAAGAGATGATAAAAGCAGAGTACAGGTGATGGGTTCAGTGATGATGGAGGAATGGTGGTGAGAATGATAGCGAGAGTAGAGGAAATGGTAATGAAGGGCTCTGTGCAACCAATAGTACAGAAACTCCACTGGTCCTGCATGTAGAAGCATTGTGATGATCATTCCATCTGCTCTCCAAAATGGTAGATTAGAAGCCTCTGGGATCACCATAATCCCAATGTAAAATAAAATTGCATTGAACATGATTTGGTCATCCCTGCAAAAAATAAAAATATCAACAATTACCTCCATTAAAACAACATATCTCACAATTAACCAATAGGGTTGGATCCGAGGAAAATGGCCAATCCCTCATGACGTGATAAATCAATGTTCAGATTCAATAGTGTTTTGAAAAGAATTATTCTTAAATAAGAGAATGCATATACTTATTAGAAAAACAACACAATCAATCTCTCTTATTCTAAATTTAGGAGCTTGATAAGATGTTTACTCTAGTTCTACGTATGATATATCAAAATTAGGGTTGGGTATAAATAAATACAAAGCATAGAGATCCGGAGACCTAGACTTAAAGCCGAGGGCCCCATGTTATTATATATGGACCCAATGGATTCATATAGATGGCTCAGCGATGAGTTAAGAGGCCTTTAATTATTACCATTTGTGATGTGGCTTGTCTAATCATATCATAAGGAGAGAAAATGCATAGAAACGTGTAGGACTCACATTTCAGGAGACATTGTTAAATATAAGTACTTACATGAGTATAAAAGAGCACATAAATAATAGAATTGGAGATGACAGAAAAAGGCATGTAAGAGCTGAAAAAAAGTAAAAACACAATGTCCTATATATGCATAGTTTTGGATCAAAATATGTTATGAATTACTTTCTATTTGTTCTCTCAATTTTTTTGAAAAGAAAAATGATATTTATGTCTCAAGAGATTAATTTAATGACATTTAGGTCCTTAAAAATTGGTGAAAAATAGTCTTAAGTTATATATATCATATTAAATAAATGTAAATACTAAAATTATTCTATTGTAAATAATTAGAAATGATATAGAAGCAATTTTTTGGCCATATATAAGCACTTAAATATCTTACCTGTAACTATACCACTTGGGAACTAATTATCGCTTTCATTTTAAAAAGTTCAATCATGCATGGACTTAATTCATTGGACCCCAGGAAATTTATTATGAATTTGCATTAACCAATCCAAGGAATTCATTCCAGCTATCCATATTCACTTGAGTGAGCTACAAATTAAAGCAATGACTCTTATATATGTGTGCGCGCGCCCTTTTAATAAATTATTTCTTACTAAATGAAATACTACATTCAAACATTTTTATAAGAGTCAGTTGACTTGTTTAGAGAGATAAAATACTAAATAAATTACTAAATTATAACGCATATTCTAAAATGCTTCTGTGTATCATTAGGTTACATATCATTTTAATTAGTTTGAAGAAACATAATAAATATATCAGTTAGTTAACTTCTTTAATCTCTCCAAAATAGTTAAATAATTCTTATATTGAAAATCGAAAATAATACTATATATAACACACCAAACTTCATAGAAAATTCACAGCACCGAACATATAAAACTCAGACACAACTATTAGAACATTCTTATTAACAAAAACAATGTGGGTGTTTGGCAACACCTTTTGTGGGTTCAAAATACATTTTAGATCCAAAAATTCGTTAGCTTACATACTCCAGCGTTTGATAACTCTTTCTTTCAAATTATATTATCAGTAAAAATCTCCTTTTTGATATAATAAATGCGTTCTAAATCTAACTTTTATCCAAACATAAATACATTGTGCCAAAATGCATTATGAACAAAATATATTCTGTAAAAATACATTTTCTCAATGATTTTCCAAACGGACATGTACGTGAAGATGATGACCTATCGGCAGAACATGAACAATTACTGTGGTATATACATACGTACACGCCATACACACACGCGTACGCACATACATACGAATTATGAAGAAGATCGAAGAGTTACCAGTTGGTTTCTCTATCAACTTGTTCGAAATCGAGGCCCCTGTCAAGGATTCTGTTTTTGCCTTTGGCAGTTCGATAACGAGAGAAAGATATCCAAATCTGATCATGAAGCATCCTCACCAACATATATGGAAATATCAGAAAGTATCCGAGGTCCCTCTCCTTTCCCTCCTTCATTATCATATTATACGTGCTGTGAGCCACCCACGGCGCCAAAATCAACCACTTCATATACATATTAATAAAAAAAAAGGAAAAAGAAATCATGTCAGCCACATACACATAATATATATATATATATATTAAAGCAACATTCCTGCATGGAAGTGAATAATGTATTACTACCTGCGGGGTCTTGGTATATAAGATCTAATTTGTAATGTAATTTTGTTGAACAATAAACAGGATCCTATACTAAGGAGCTGAGGTTATATAATAATACCAAGAAATATTGAATATATACACACAGAGAGAGAGAGAGAGAGAGAGAGAGAGTAGAATGACACAAGAAATAACCTTAAAATTCCCAAGAGGCTTCCAGGGCCAATTGGTGAGAATGCCTGGGTTTGACGCCATTTTCTGAGAAGCCTGAGGTCGAAGAGATATGTGGGAGAGGTTGCTGTGTGTACTGAATCGGATATGTGGTTGGCTATTTATATACGCACATGTTCGTAGGAATCATTATCTGTACGCTAGAAATAGCATTGATTAATGATAATGTCATTTAAACTAACTCGTCGATTCTTTTGTTATAAAGGGGAATAGGAGATTCCTAATTAATGGCTTAATTTGAAATAAATTAATATACCTTGTACAATACTGTCATATATTCATTTTACATAATCATCTGATTATATTTATAGAGTAGAAAATGTTTTATTTAATCCTATTTAAAAATTATTTTATTGAATTTCTCATATGAATATACAATTCACCCTTTATTTATTATGTATAACTTTTCATATGAATGATGTTGAATTTTAAGATAAAATTAATAAAATTTAAAAAAAATTGATCTGCATGAAATATGTTGAAAACGATTTATAAATAAGACCGAGTATACTACATGAGTGGTGATTTTCAATTCCATTAAGTAATGATGTTATAATGTGGTTCTTACGAAAAATTAAGGTCATTCAATAATGGCCAGCGACCAGAGTAAATGGAGTCAGATATTTTCTGTGGTTGTGTGAATAAAGAGTTATAAGATTGGATATTTATTTATGAGCTTCAAAGTTCAAATTTCCAACCAACTTTAAAGAATTAACGGGGTCACTGTGAACCTTTATCAGGTCGGTCCGTCACCAACCCACCAAAATATTGTTTAAATAAACTTCTTTTATTCTTCCTTTACCCAATTTTTTTCATAAGTTTGTATAATTACATGATTCTTTTCACACAAATAAATTTTTAATAATAACATTTTGTCAAATTTTTTTAAAAATATTAATATTTTATTATAATTTTAAATATAGTATTATCGAAAGTTGATATGAAAAAATAAGTATTTTATACTATTTTAAAATGTATTATGTATTATTAATCATACTTTATAAAAAATATTGAAATAAAAAAAATGAAAGAATATAAATATATTATTTTTAAAAATTTTCAAAAAAAGTGACGAGTTAGGCGGGATAGGCTAGAAGAGCCCGTCCCCTAGTTGGCTAGCAAACCCGCCAATGTCAAGTGGGTGAACTTGTTTTACCAGGCCTACTTTCAAGTTGCCAAGAAAAGAAAGATTATGAGTAGAAAAAGTTGTGAAATTTACCATCAATTCTTAAATAGAAGAATTAATGAATAAAAGGTTTCAAAAATTAGTAAAATTACCATTAAGTCTCAAGAGTAGCTGGTCTGGTTGTCAATAAGAACTCCACTAGCCATCAATAACAACCGGACCAGCTACTACTAAGATCTGATGATAATTTTACCATTTTCAGAACCTTTTGTTTAATAATCCTTTTTGTTTGGATCTGATTGTAAATTTTAAAAAAAAAGTTTATGTACCCGCTCGATCCCATTGGATAATGCTAGAGTTCAATTTTGTCCTACCTCTATTGCCCTTTTTTGCACTTTTAAGTTCTTGGTGAGATCTTTTTGTAAGAATAAATTAAATTAGTAAAACGAATTAGTGATTAATATTAGTTAAAAACATAGAATACATAAGAGCTATAGTTTTTTAATCATACCTTTATTTATGAAGATGATGAACAAGAGAGAATTGATTAAAAAATGAGAGAGACATACAATTAATTAGGGTTAAAAATTAAAAGTGCATTAAGATTTTAAACAAATAAAAATTGTTGACTATATAAAGGATAAGCCCATACTGGAATAATTATATTTTATTAAGTGAATTTGTAGCATTTTAAGGGATTTTAATGTTATTATTGGACTTTTATTGAGTTTAATTGCATTAATTATAATTAATGATTATTATATGAAATTAAAGTCGATTAAGGGTATTTTTTGCAAAAATTGGAATCAAAAGATAAATTCAAATTAAATATATTTGGAGAGTTATCGATATAATTTTAAAAGATTCTGAGTTTAAATTAGTAAATCTATGATTCTGAGTTTAAATTAGAAAATCTAAGATTCTGAGTTTAAAATAATAAATCTGTTTAAGGATTCATCAAATTAAGGATCAAATTCATAAATCCGTTTATTTTATTTTATTTCATTTTTTCTATATATTATATTATTATTACTACTACTGTTTCGTTAGCTTTTCACCTATAATACATGAAAATGCTTCCAGGAACTTGAGCGCGGCCGCTAGGATTAATTCCACAAGCATTCACGCCTGAAGCCTCATTCAATATTTCACCCATTCATATGCGCCGCTGCTCCAATCATCCCATCATTCCAGCTTTCATCCATCGCCTCTTCACTCACGCCACGCATTCCACAGATTCTTCCATTCTCGTCCTTCTTACTCTCCATGATCCACAAAATTCTAGATTCTAAGGGAGTTAATTTCCTATCCATGAGCCGTTAAATTTGTTGTTCAACGGTGATAATAAAGCTAACCAGAGTTCTTAAACAATTAGAGGAGTTCTTTTATTTTAATTTCACTTTCCAATCTCTATATGTGTAGATTATAATTTTAGGTGGCTAAAGTTTATGATTTATATATATGAAAAAGGATTATAATCAGTTGATGTAATCTAAATTTTGATACTTGTGTTAGATTGGTACTTTGGATTGTGATTGAACTATAGCACTACTTTTGTTATTCAATTGCTTTCTTTTATTCTCTTGAGATCAATTGGTTTGCTAGGTTTCTAGAAATTAATTGGATTATAGATCTAACATGATTTAAGTACTACGATATTTTTAATTGATTAATTGAGTCTATGTTTAGATTAAATTAAAAAGTTAGGAATATTGATTAGTAAGGATTTTTACCAATCCTTGTGAAAAGAATAATTTAATATTAAATGGAATAAGGAAGATTAGTGGATTCAATCACCTAGGATATCCATTTCATTGAATTTAATTGCATTCATTTAGTTTAATTAATTAGAAAAATCAATTTAGTAATTTTTGGTTAATTGGTTATTTACATTAAATTGCTTAGGAATTAACACTACTACAAAAAGTACTTTTTACGCTCTATTTTTAACCCAATTAGCGCCCTTTCTCGGGGGGCGTGTATGTGATGGGAGTAGAAAGTTAGGGTCTACGGCGCCCGATACATAAAAGGCGCTATAGGTACCATACGACACTCTATATTTCAAGATAGGGCGCCGTAGGGTGCATATTTCAACATAGGGCGTCGTAGGTATTAATTTTTTTTTAAAAAAAAAAGTTCTGTTCAAGATATGTACCTATTAAAATGTTCCGTTCTTTCTATTACACAATAACATTATGGGCCTCAAGATCTTTATATGGAAGATCGTCCAAATATAAGGCACAGAAACAACAGCAGTTACAATATCGCATAACTATTTCTTATGGACTTCAAGCAAATTCAATCTTCTGCCATTGAAGTACCTGCAAAAACTCAATACTATCAGATAATTCAGATTTCAGATCAAGAAAGCCAAACTAATATTTAGTGAGATATGGAAATAAAATGAATGCAAATAAATAAAACATAACTCTGCCAAGCAGAGAGGATGAAGACGGAGGCAAAAGGAAGCGAACCCCATTTCTTTCTCTCTTTTTTCAACTGCGTCGTCTTCTGCTAACGACCGTGCATCCCACCTCCTGTCTCGTAACTGTAGCACGACGAAAGAAGGGGTGTGAATAAAATAGGGTGAGAGCTGAATGTGAGAGCTGAGAGAGTGAGAGCTGAATGTGAGAGCTGAGAGAGTGGGGAAGAGCTGATGAGAGTTGTCTCTTAAAAGAATGAGATTCTTGGGTAGAGTAAAACCATTTCAAATTTTGTGGCGGGAGAGCTTTTTAGGCACCCTATATCTGAGATAGGGTGTAAAAGGGTGCCTTTAGGCGCCCTATATCAGGATAGGGCGCCTAAAGTCACCCTTTGGATCCCTATCTCATTATAGGGCGTCTAAAGTCACACTTTAGGCGCCCTATCTTGATATAGGGCGCCTAAAAGCACCCTTTTACACCCTATCTTAGATATAGGGCGCATAAAGCGACCGCCTTCATTTTTTACTTCTTTTTTTTTAAAAAGGACGCGAATTTCAGTAGTAAAAACTATACTCTGTAGTAGTGTAAATATAGACTTCACGTAGAGATCGACCTAGGTTAGTGTCATTATATTGCATTTAACTTAGTTTTTATATTGCATTAAGATTTTAAACAAATAAAAATTGTTGACTATATAAAGGATAAGCCCGCAAAAAATAATGTTGCCTATAAATGGGATGGATTACTATCAATTGTAAAATATTTTCTCATTTATCTTTAATCAATGATTTTTCCAATCTCTTAATAAGAAAAATTAAACCATTTGGTGCATGTTGATAGAAGGAAAAAAA
>JANTPZ010006846.1:0-11115 GCA_025593235.1 Vachellia pachyceras | reverse complement strand
GGACGGACGGAGTGAGAAGACGATAGACGACCACTAAATCTCATTGCGTCTTCAGATTTTGGGAGAGGAGAAGAAGAGGACTAGGTTTACGGCGCTATTGGCGACTCGACTGAGTGGGAGGCTGAGACCTGAGAGCGTTTAGCCACTGAGCCACTGAGGTGAAAGGTGAGGAAGTGGGTCAGCAACAGTGATGTGTGATATTCAGACTAGTCTCATCAGCTTCTCAGTCTCAGGTCTTTAGCACTCATGATCCTTTTGTTTTAATTTTTTTTTTAAAAAACGGGCTAGCCCGCCAACCCGCGGGCTAGCCCGTATTAACCCATGGCAAATCTGGTTCGGGCCTGTGCGGCCCAACTTTTAGCAGCCCGAACCCGCATGAGCCCGCGGGTTGAGGGGTTCAACCCGCGGGCTCAACCCATATTCCCGGTGCTACTCGCATTTAATGCCCAAGAATACCTCAAGTAAGATTGTTTTCCTTGGAAGAATACATGTGTTTTAACCAAAAAAATTGATACTAGAATGTTACATTTAACCCATAAAAATTACTTGCAAACTTTTTTATTTATGTGATAATTTATCAGTTATTTTCCAAAAAGAAATTATAAGGTAAACATAAAATACTCACCTTCAAAATTACTTTCAACAAATGTTATATTGCAAAGGATATGTAAAAATATATTATTTAAACAAGTGAAAAAGATGTAGGGTAAACGTGTACTCAACATTTTAACTATTATGCACTGTCAAAAAAAATGGTTTAGGGTATTAGGTGCCCTTTTATTCAAAAATGTTTTTACTAAACAATCTTCAACATTATGTTGAACAACGGCTGAATATTATTATTATATATATATATATATATAATATATTACAATTTCAATATTCTAAATTTGAATTAAATATCCATAATTTTTAAAATGTATGTATGCATAAAGTTTTTTAATCATTTTTGTTAAACTTCTTTTATAATCATCCAAACACAGGTTTATTGGATCCGAGGACCTCTAACAAAAATACTTGTTGAGCTAATAAAAAAAATAAAAAAGTCACTTGTAAGTAAAGGAGAACAACTCATAATGTATCATAGCATAAAAACTTTTGCAAGTAATTTATTACGAGTTAAGAAATAACAAAGGAAGAGTTGTAAAATATGGGACAAAATAAAACGAATAAGTCATAAAAATGGGCAGGAAAAGTTTAAATGGATTTTATGTATTTTGAAAATAGATAATCAGTTCTAGTGCACAAAGAAACCACCAAATACCCCCTAGCTGAATGATTACACCATTTAGTTGAATCCTAGCTACAGTTCATAATGATCATATACTCGATTCACTTCTAAATCCAAAGGTCCAATATCTGATTGGGAAAAAACGCTATTACATAACGTATTCAATCTTGAATACAAAGGTTTAGTTCTTTTTAAAAAAAAATTAAGGAATATATTTGACGAATATTTTATCATTTTTCTTTAAATTAATTTTTCAACTTATAAATTAATATATAATATAATGATATACATAAGAATTTTCTAATATATGTTATAATTAAATTATTTATTTAGATTTTTTTCCCTAACTAATTTGTATATATTTTAAAAGTAGCTATTTTTGTGATAAAAAAATAGATACTTGTAAAAACATGCATGCCAGTTTTCCTAAAATGAAGTATTTTAATCATTTGCATTAAAAATTAATTCATTAATAAACAATTGTGCAATCAATATGAAGAGTTTAAGGAAAAAATAAAAATTTAGAAGACAATAAAATAATTGAGGATCGATGCTAAATTCTTTACTAACTCTTATGTTTAAGGTTTGGGTTTCTCTCATTTAATATTTTATAAAATTGTTATTATAAACACAAATATATACATTCAAGCCCTTAAAATTTGACCTGCACAATTCATAACTGCATGCAATAGAAGAAGAAGAAGAAAAAAACAACTTTTAAAATATCACAATAATTATTTTATAAAATGTTAAATTGAAACCATATATATTTTAATTCAATGGTGGAGATGACACAAAGAAGAAGACGAAAAAGCGTATGAAAAGAGCAAAATGAGAGAATATGCTTATCTATATTTAGGATGAGAGTGATTACACGCTCCTGGCCCTAAGGGTTGAAGTGATGAACTGCTCCTCGCACAATTCGTCCTATATAATAAATTACGATCAACAAAGGTTTGGCTTATTAATGAAACACTTTAATTTGCAACATAAGAGGCTACATATAGATAATCAAAATGCAACAATTTTCATATTCCCTTCTTAAAACTCCATTTTTAGTTAGTTTCAGGAAAACCCAGAGAGACCCATATCTTGCCTCTTTTCTGCCGAACATTGTCAATTGTCCTTTATTTTATTTTCCTAGTTTGCTGTGGAAGGATTTCAAGGTGTATTTGAACACAAAGTGATTCTTTTTTTTTTTCTCTTTGTTAGGCATATGCATCATTTTATTGGAGACAATCTTACGTTTGAGGCACTATTAGTATTAGACATAAAATGTGAGTATCTCTCACAATGAAAATTCAAACTTTGATTCGTCACATTATAAATGACTAGCACATTACTTTGTTTTTTTTTTCAGATTTGGGGTTTCTGTTGCCCCTTATTTTCCTCCAACTTCCCAAATGTTTTTTCTTATTTCTTTTGAGAATTAGAATTTACATAAAATGAGTTACTTCTAATATCTTATAGGCTTAAAATTGTTTAGTTCTAAATTTTTTTATGATTTTTCAAATATGAACACTCTAAAGTTGGGGATGTGGTTGATATCTTCCTGAGTGCTTATCTTTAAAAAACTATAAAAATTTGAAAATTAAACCATTTTTTATTTATAAGATATTAAAATTCCACTTATTTTATATAAAATCTAATAATTAAAAAAACACGAAAGAACATCTGGAAAGACCCCAAATTTAAGGGGCAACTTGGACACATAACCGAGAAGGGGCACTGACACCCAAACCCCTTGTTTTCAAACCTGATAACGAACGCTTCAAAAAAAAACAATTCAAGTCATCACTCTCATTTTCTTCAAGTATCTTGGGCTGTTTTTCCTACTCATAAATGCTGCAGGAGCACGTACTTAGATGTTCATCCTAAATGTGTGTGACGGGCGAACCGTTAGTCACCTTTAGTTCGTGTCAAAGATTTTAACTGAATCAATGTAGTAAAGCATCAATCCGGGTCGATTCACTTTGAGGAGCTGAAAATGAAATTATATCCTAGTAATTAAATGCGAGTAACTTAAATGGAAAATTAATTTGAGAAAATTTTATGCAAACACTATGAACTAAACTAAAATTAAAACACTTTTTTTTTATATTTTTGAATATGAAAATAAGTGAAACAACTAAAAATAAATGAAAACGAATAACCGATGATGGAAATTAATTCTCCAACTCAACAACGCCAGCAATCATTACTTCAATAGATATGTGAATTAAAATAATGAATTAAAGAATTATAATTAAGCTTTAATCCAATAACCGAGCCACCTCGAATTGCACAAAATATTTTCCAGACTTCCAATTTACTAACTGCCACCAGAATAGTAAAGAGGAATTAAGGATAATAAAGCCATTGCTTAATTGTAACTCTTAAAATCCAAATAATAGAATTAAAGCTAGCAAAAGATTATTTGATCCAAGATTCTAAGCCACCTTAGAAAATCACAAAATATTCACTCTAAATTCAATACAATGTGATACCACAACATCATACTTGAAATTAAAATTATAATAAGTCCAATATCAATTGCCAAGCAATAATTCCATTAACAATAATCTCCAAAATAAATCCTATCAAACAATAAAATCGTTCCAACAATTAGAATAACTATCCTAACACCTAAGAATTGTTAATAAATTATTGGATAGGAAATTAAAGCAACTAAAACTCCCATTTGAAGACTCAAGCTCATTCCATTGTTGTTGAATTAGAGAATTAGAGAATTTAGCCAAGAATAACCATGAGAAATTGCAGCAATGTAAACACTTCAGTCATAATCTCCTTTGACGGTCTGTAAGCCACGGAATGAAGGAATGGGTGGTTAATGAAGGAGCAAGCGGTGCTGCTGGTGCGTTTTGGGATTAAGGGATAATGAATGGATTCATCAAAATGGGTTGGCGGCCTGATTTTGGAATAGGTATTGAGAGTACACTGCCCTTGGAATTGATAGATTGATTCCTTTAAGGGCCCGTTCGATTCGTTGAAAATATGATTATGGAAATGGAAAATCGCGATTTTCCATCGGCGGCGGTCGTTTGGTTCAACGAAGGTGACGGAAAATGGCTTCCCACGGGAAGTACGCGTGAAAATCTCTTCCCACTAAAGCCAAATTCAGTGTCGATGGAAGAGGCAAAAGACGAAGTTGTCCTCCTGCGCGCTCTCGCTCTCACTCCTCAGACCATCTTCTCCGTCGTTGGTGTGCTCCTGCGCACCCTCGCTCATACTGTGTTGCTTGACGTTGCATTGATATCATCGCTGAAGAAGTAGATGTCGTCGTAAAAGACAACGGAGAAGACGACAAAGATGAGAGAAGACGACTACGGAAGATGCAGACGACGGAGAAAGACGCAGACGAAGACGCGGAAGATGCACCACATTGTAATCACGATTTTCCACCTACAGATTTTGGTTGTTGTGAGATGCATACATATATAACTATATTATAATAAAGCTTTGAGCACCTTCAAATGGAAGAACAAAGAACAAAAAACGAATGAAGAACGAAGAACGGCGCCGGAGAAGATGAGCTCATCCTCAGCTCATTCGAATGGACTGAGGATGAGGTGAAAATATTTCACTATGTAGAGGGTGTCATTCGAATGGGAAAAATGCTCATTCGAATGAGAGGTTTAAAATTTTCAATATGCATTCAAATGTGTTGAAGATATGGTGAAGATAAAGGGTGTCATTCGAATGACACCCTTCCAAATTCCACAATGAAGCTGAAAACGAAGGGTGTCATTCGAATGGAAAAAATGCTCATTCGAATGAGAGGTTTAAAAATTTCAATATGCATTCGAATGTGTTGAAGATATGGTGAAGATGAATGGTGCCATTTGAATGAGCCTTATGTCTCATTTGAATGAGTCCCTTCAAAATTCAATTATGCATTCAAATGTGGTGATATATTCTCAGCTCATCTTCAGCGACGAAGAAAAGAGGAACAAAGGGTGAAGACGAACAAATAAATCGTAACGGAGAAAATGAACTGTAGACGTCACCGTAGAAGACAACGGAGAAGACGATGAAGATGACAGAAGATGATGGCAGAAAATGCAGATGACAGAGGAAGACGCGGACGACGAAGCAAGACGACAGAAGATGTGGTGAAAAATATCACCACATCTTCATCCCCATTCGAATGCAACTATCTTCTCCGTCGTCAGTGTCCTCTGCGCGCTCGCTCTTACTGTGTTGGTTGACGTTGCATGCGTCGGCGAAGAAGTAGACATCGCTGTTGAAGACAACGGAGAAGACGACGAAGATGACAGAAGACGACGGTAGAAAACGCAGATGACAAAGCAAGACGACGGAAGATGTGGTGATTGAGCTCATTGCACTGGCGACGAAGAAAAGACGAACAGAGGTGAAGACGAACGGATAATCGTGTGTTGCATGACGTTGCAAATAAATCATTCATCTCACAACATTTGAAAACGGAATAAGCAAATTGTCACCGGAAAACGGAATAAGCAAATTGTGACCGGAAAATGGAACAAGCAAACATGGTCGGAGAAGACGACGGAAAATAGAGAAGACGACGGAGAAGACGCATCTTCACCCTCCATTCGAATGGGGTGAAGATATGGCCTGAAGAAGCCTTCATCTTCAGGCCACATCTTCACCACATTCGAATGGGGTGAAGATGAGGCCTTCATCTTTAGGCCACATCTTCACCCCATTCGAATGGGGTGAAGATGTGGTCTTCATCCACATCTTCACCTATATATTAATATATATATTAAATACATATATAAATATATATATAATTAATAAATATAATATAATTAAATATTAAAGAATGAATATAAATAAGTTAATTTTTATTAATAAATATTTATATTTATAAAAAACACTTTATATTTGTCATTAGGGGTAATATAGTCATTTGATACAATTTTCCTACTTTCTTTCCTACAATTTTAACCCAACCAAACAAAAATTTTCCCATCAACCTATTTTCCATTCCAGTGGCAACCAAACAAAAATTTTCCTTTCCCTTCCATTCCATTCCATTCCATTCCATTCCATTCCCTTTCATTCCATCTCATTCCATCTGATTCTTTGAACCAAACGGGCCCTAAGTGTGCAGCTGCTTCCAGGCGGCGTCGAAGGAATGGGAATTGTTGGATGATGTGACGGCTGAATGTGTGGAATGAACGAAGCTGCTGTGTGTGTGAGAATGTATGGAGTGTGGCGTTGCTGTCAATGATGGAAGAGTGAATGGGGTTGGATGAATAGATGGCGACTTCCGTGGGTTCCAGAGGCGTGGCGGCTGGGCAATGAAATGAGTGAATGAATGGCTTAATCCTTTGAGCGCACGACCGAAAGGAAAATGAATGAGGAATGGAATAATGGGTTTTTGGGTGGCGGCTGTAATGATGAATGAATTGGAAAAATGAAATAATGACTTAGTGATTGGACTTGATGTAGGAGAAATAGAATACCAATTTTTTCCAAAGATACCTACAATAAAAATTGATCTTCAATAGCATCAAATGTCTTAAAATCAATCATTTAACAAAATGATTAAAAATATGACCATTTAACTTTGATTAGATTTAATTTCACATAATTGTCATTAATAATATTTAATGCATTTGAACCCAATAAAAGCCCAACAATAGGACTAAAATACCCCATAAAATGCTATAATTTTACTTAATAAAATATGATTAATTCAGTGTGCGCGTGTGAATACATAGAACATTAACAAATTTTTTTTTAAAAAAAGAACGTACATGACATAAAACCTGTACACACTTGCATGTAATTGTATGAAGGCTAAAGCATAGGTGATAGTTATCATATAGAAGGTGGTGGTGGAATTAATTGTTTAATTAAGTCTGATACTTCATTTAAGTAGGGGAGAATTATCCAGAGGTCTCAAGTAAGGGAATGTGTTACAAAATGATTCCAATAAGTTGTTAATGACAAGTCGAGAAGTACCATTTACAAGTGAAGCAGCTACCATTAACAACCTCTTGGGACCATTTTGTAACACATTCATTTACTTATAACCTATGGGTAATTCTCCCTTTAAGTAGGAGTGGTGATTACTCTAATTAGACGAGTTCCGACATTCTGATCCTTTTCTCATCTCCTCAGCAAATAATTTGCTACTTTGGACTCATCACACACTTCAAGCTTAATTGAAAACCGATAACATATTTTAAGCCTACCGAAGTCTAATTTTATTTCAAAAATTTTCACTTAGAAGTATTTGTAAATTTTTCTGTATATGACATACAGAAAATGATTAGCTGTAATTAACAATGTCACTTTAGCTGTAATTAAGTAAATTTTAACGGTTTGTTTACAAAAATGTTGTACTAGTAGCTTCATAGTATCATCCACATCCTATTTTAGGTTAAAATGTAAATTTATCAAATTTTTTTTTACTTAAGTAGCATTAAATGGTATCTAGAATTTTTTTTTTCTTTGTTCAATATTACTTTGAAAGTCTTCAAATCATAATAATGTCATTCGATTATTATTTAAGTTAATTTTAAACATTAATTAATCAAATATATTCAGACTCAGATGTGATTCACTTTACCTTCTTCATGTTGTAATTATAAATAAAAAAAATTAAAAATACATCCACAAAAAAGGATTGGATAAAATGAAATATGTTTGGAAGTTTCTTATCCAACAAATAAAAAAATTAAGAAGGTACTCACCTCTTTAAGCGTCGTTAGAGTACGACGGTGAAACATTGTCGACGATCTTCTTCTCAATAATGGGTGTGTTTGGCAAGGGAGAGTCCAAATGTTGTACAATAATATTTTTTCATAAAACGAGATAATCTCCTTCACATATTTACCTCGACTTGCATAAAAGTATTTCTCTACCGCGTTCCGAAACGGGCCCAATCTTCCTCAATTGCTAATGTTCATCCAATAATCAAATGTCTTCGTTCTTCTCTCTGACAGACATCAGCTCCTTCTATATTTGTCACCTCTTCTTCATCATTTACTCTGTAAGCTTAGCATATATATTAGATAATGATTGAGGAACATTAAAGTGGGAAAAAAACCCTTCCAATACTCAGCAATCCTGAGTAAATTTTTGGGAAAATGACCCTCAAGTCCCAAGCAAGACAATTAATCACAAATTGGTCCCAAACATTCTGACATTTGCTCTCAGGTCCCATGGGATCATTTTGTCATACATTGGACTTGTGAAAAGTCCAAATTGCCCCCACTTTCGATGAAAGGGGAAGTTGAAGTCAAAGTTGGTCCCAAACAGATTTGCCTGAAGGAGTCAAAATTGCTCTTGCTCTGGTCATGACGGAACCGAGGTGATGACGGCGGTGAGCAAAGCGACGGTGACTCCTTCAAGCAAGCAGCGTGACGGCAAAATGGGTTTGTCGGTGGCAGAATCGGGGGTTCCAAGGAGCGCACTCTGGAGAAGTTACTCTTTGGAATTATGTCGGCAGTTTTCCCAGAATAAACAAGGTGACTCGGTCTTTCCCAGTCGGACTTTTAGGACTTCCGCACCTTCGCCGGAGCCTCCTACGTTCTCATCGCCCAAGAATGTCATCGAACCTACTATCCGCCATAAGTTGTCCTCGCCGAACTCTTTGCATCTGTCGCTGCCCAGAATTCTTGTCCAGTCGGCTCACCGAAGAAGGTTGTCCTCATCCACCTGTTCGCTGGAGAAAATTGCGCCTGGGACTGATGCTTATGGACGATCCCAGCTAGGAGAGAGAACCCTTGATCATTCTCTCAATCGTTTTCTTGAAGAGCAGAGGATTTTAATTCAGAATATGACGAACATGAAGCTCAATGCAAAGGCCAAAATTGTGCTCTTTGGGCCTTCTAACAGTTAAGAATCATTCCCCACTACTAATATACACATTATTCCTATTACAAACTATTAGTACTTTCTATGTTGCTTGAGTCTTCGATGTGGGACATTTCAATTCTGCTCAAGCTTTCTTTCTTTCCTTTTTTAAGTATGTTTGAACTTACTATTATTAATTTTAAATGAATGGGAGTATAACGTGTGCTAAGGAGAAAGTTGCTTGTGGCATGTAATTTAAGTAGTGTGTTTGTAACTTTATTGACTACATATGCTTTTATCTGTATGAATTAATTAATGTGAGGGGGAAAAGGCTAAGTAATTCAGTTTCTGTAGTGCAGGTATAACATCAATAGTAGCTGCCATTTATTATGCCTGGCTGTTGTAGTATAGGCAAAAGGAGAAAGATGACGGAGGGGACAATGTGGTAGTTCCTATTATCGTTTCTAATCAATGGTTGTGAATTGAATTTTCAGATTTGGTAAACAACCTTGGTACCATTTAAAGGTCTGGAACCAAAGAATTCATGGAGGCTATGGTCGATGGTGCTGATGTGAGCATTATTGGGCAGTTTGGTGTTGGTTTCTTACTAATAATTGTGATTGTAATATCATTTAGTTGTTACTTGGGTTGTAAAATTGTAAATTTAGAAATTTTTCAGGAGTTTGATGGGGCGTATGGTCCGGTTTGGCACTGTATTGTGGGGATGAGTATTGGTTCCTTTGTGACTCATTTAGTTGGAAGGTTTCTCTATTTCTCCATGGATCAAAAGTTACATGTCCTCTTGTTTAAGATCACTGTACAAAAAGCAGATTGAAGAAAGAAAGGCTCAAGAAGGAAGCGCATCTGCAATGATAAGCAGAACTTGTTTTATATGTATCAGAAAATTTTAGTGTAAGGCTTAGAAAGACTCAAATATGCTCTTGTACATTGGTTTTGCTTCAATCATGCAACAAGAAGGTAGAACAAACAAGTCTGCCTCCTCCCTACATTTATTGTAATTCATAAGGTCTTATAAAGAAATCACCTTTACAAGTTCCATATGACTGGTTCACTTCACTTGGTGTTGCATATCTCTTGTTATACTGCATGATTGAGGGTGAAATTGCGAATACATTTCATCAATCCAGAAACTAATATGTCTATTTAACGAAGTGTGTTGAGAGCAGAAAAATCAATTGAATATGAATTTGAGAACCCCACATGAGATTTTGATTATTTAAAATAGAGAAGAAAAGAGAGAGAACTTGTGACATGGCATTTTGAATGTAAATGTATATTTTTTTTTGGGATTATATGAATATAACATGGTATTATATAAGATGGTTTTAATTGTTTTGTTACCGAGTGCTAGGGTAGTAAATGTGTGCTGTTTGGGTAGTAAATGGCAGCTGGTGGGGTAGTAAATGGATGCTGCTTGGATAGTAAATGGCAGCTGGTGGGGTAGTAAATGTGTGCTGCTTAGGTTGTAAATGGCAGCTTGTGGGGTAGTAAATGTGTGCTGCTTGGGTTGTAAATGGTAGTTGGTGGGGTAATAAATGTGTGCTGCTTGGGTAGTAAATTACAGTTGGTGGGGTTGTAAATGTCAGCTGATGGGGTAGTAAATGTGTGCTGCTTGGGTAGTAAATTACAACTGGTGTGGTTGTAAATAGCAGCTGGTAGGGTAGTAAATGTGTGCTGCTTGGGTTGTAAATAAGTGCTAGTTGGGTAGTAAATGGATGTTGCTTGGGTTGTAAATGGGTGTTGGTGGGGTAGTAAATGGATGCTGCTTGGGTTGCAAATGAGTGCTGGTGGGGTAGTAAATGGATGTTGCTTCGGTTGTAAATGGGTGCTGGTGGGGTAGTAAATAGCTACTGGTGGGGTAGTAAATGGATGTTGCTTCGGTTGTAAATGGGTGCTGGTGGGGTAGTAAATAGCTACTGGTGGGGTAGTAAATGGCTGCTGCGCAGGTAGTAAATGGAAACTGTATTCAGAAATAAATATTAATCAGAACCTGTATTCATTATACAGTTGACATCTTAGTACCAAGTCATTGTTCACAAGTAAACATCAAATTGCAAATTAAATTATAA
>JANTPZ010006845.1:0-28605 GCA_025593235.1 Vachellia pachyceras | reverse complement strand
GGGCCTCTGGTTTGGGAGCGCCAGCTCCGCCTCTCCGTCTCTCTCAGCCGCTCACTGTCTCTGTCACTGTCTCTCTCTCGCTCTCCCGCTCTGATACCATGTTTGTGATAATACTCTCATTGTTATATCATTGAGTGAAGGGAGGTACAAAATATATAGTAGCTGAAAGGCTCAATCAAGGGAGCCAAACCAGGAATTACAAATTCAACATTAATGCAGATTCATTCCCCTAATCCTAGGCAACATTATAGGAAACAAAATCAGGTAATAATCAAATTTGAATTCTAATTCTAACAATAATGCACTTTCTACTGATTTTGTCATGCGTTCTGACCTATTGTTGAAGACTACGTCTATGGTGGTCGGATTAGCTCGAAGTGGAAGAATCTCTCATGCACGGAAATTGTTTGATGAAATGCCACATAGAGACTCTGTTGCTTGGAATGCCATGATAAGTGGTTATTCTCAATTAAGGCTTTACCATGAAGCTTTATCACTCTTCTGTGACATGAGAGTCTCCCATTGTAGACCTGATGACTTCTCATTCTCTGCGACGCTGAACGCATGTGCAGGTGCTTGCCATCTTCAAACTGGTACTAGAATTCATGCTTTGCTTGTTGTTTCAGGGTACTTATGTTACACTCCTGTTTGTAATTCTTTGGTTGATATGTACGGGAAGTGTTTGAGTCCCAACGATGCAAGGAAAGTTTTTGATGAGATGAGTTGTAGGAATGAAGTGACATGGTGTTCGCTTCTGTTTGCATATGCAAATTCTGGTATGTTCAACATGGCCAACGAATTGTTTCATAGGATGCCTGTAAGGGTTGAAATTGCCTGGAACATAATCATTGTGGGATATGCTCAAGTTGGAAAAGTTGAAGCATCTCTACGTATGTTTAAAGAAATGTGTGAGAGTTTGTATCATCCTGATCAATGCACATTCAGTGCTCTCATGTATGCTTGTTCTGCTTCATCAGACACTTTATATGGATGCATGATTCATAGTTTCATTATCAAATCTGGTTGGACCTCTGCTGTAGAGGTAAGGAACTCAATCTTAAGCTTTTACTCTAAATTAGGTTGTTACGATGATGCTATTAGAGTATTTGAATCTTTTGACGTTGGTGCTTTCAATCAAATATCTTGGAATGCCATTATTGATGCCCATATGAAAATGGGCAATACCCAGGAAGCTCTTCTTGCCTTCCAGAAAGCTCCTGAGAGGAATGTTGTTGCTTGGACTTCTATGATTGCAGGGCATACAAGAAACGATAATGGGGAACAAGCTCTTCATATGTTTGTAGACATGGTGAGAGACAACTCAATCCAGCTCGATGATCTAGTAGCTGGAGCGGTCCTTCATGCTTGTGCTAACTTAGCGATGCTAGAACACGGGAAAATGGTCCATGGTTGCATAATCCGATCCGGCTTACATGACTATGTCTATGTCGGCAACAGCCTGGTTAACATGTATGCTAAATGTGGGGAAATAGAAAGTTCAAGGCTTGCATTTCATAGCATTGCTAAGAAGGATCTGATTTCTTGTAACACAATGTTGTTTGCGCTGGGACTCCATGGGAGAGCTAGTGAAGCTCTTCACTTTTATCAAGAAATGGTAGCATCTGGTGTAGAACCAGATGAAGTAACCTTCATAGGGATTCTAATGACTTGCAACCACATGGGGCTCATAGACCAGGGCCTCAAGTTTTTTGAATCGATGAGATTAGATTATGGGCTTTCTCATGGAACAGATCATGTAGCTTGCATAATAGGCATGCTTGGAAGAAGTGGGTATGTTGCAGAAGCCAGAGAAATTGCTGATAAGTATTCAAAAACCATCACAGATAGGACCAATCAACAGGAAGTTCTACTTGGTGGTTGTTATTTTCATGGGGATATAGGAACTGGGAGTAGTGTGGGAGAAGATTTGAAGAAGCTAGGACCATTAAACGAAGATGCTTATGTGTTATTGTCAAATTTGTACTGTGTAAATGGGAATTGGAAGGAAGCAGAAAGGTTGAGAAAGGAAATGGTAGCCCAAGGAGTGAAGAAGAAAGTGCCTGGAAGTAGTTGGGTTGAAGTAAAAAATGAGGTTGCTGCTTTTGTTTCTGGAAACAAAAATTCACATCTTCAAATGGGTGACATATACGAAATGGTTCACATTCTTGATTTAGAAATGAGGCACCTTTGGTCTTGGCATGTTCACTTTTCTTGAGTGAAGATGCTTTTCTTTATTAGGATGTATATTATGATAACAAACTTGTTATAGTTATGATAGAAAATTAATAAACTTGTCAATTGTCAGAGTTAGTTAACTTCTATTTTTCACTCAAAGAATTCAGAAACTAAATTATTAGAGTTTGTTTTTGAAATATCAATTGGTAGTTATAATAACGTATTGTCACCTATAACAACTAAACAAGATGGGGTTGAAATCCTAATAATTAGTACTTAAATAAAATTCGTAGCAATAATTTTTTCTTTATAAGCAATTAAAAAACCACATTATCAAAATAGATTCAAACTCCATACCACCACAAAGAGAAAAAAGTGCTAAGGTAATTAGTTTTAATACAAAAAATACAAATCACACTATTTAATTATCTTTACCCCTAGATCAGCACATTTTTTGTACCTATTTTCTATAATTATAAACTTATTTTATTTATAATCTTTAATAATTATTCTAGTGTTTTAGACTACTACGTTTTTTCATCCATTTCAAAATTGTTGCTTCTTCGTTCTTCCAGCCTCCAGAATTCAGAGTTGCAGATCAGTCCCCTTTTAGCTCCCCCTATGTTGCCTTTCGCCTGTCAGCTCCACTTGCATCGCCATCGCCTGTCGCGTCGCCGTTGTTGTTGGCGTTGCTCTTCACTCTGTTCCTTTTTTATCTCTCCGCTCCTGCCTTTACTTTCTCTATAAGCGTTTATATTCTTCTTGTTTACTTAGTTTTTTTACCTGCGCTTATATCAGTATAATTTTGTGAAACAAGTACCAGGTGAAATTTATTACCTGCGCTCTTCGCTCTGTTCCTCCTGGTTTATATTCTTCTTGTTTATATTTTTTTTTACCTGCGCACTTCACTCTGTTCCTCCTTGTTTTCTTAATATTGGCATTTCTTAAAGAGTATAATTTGAATTTAGGATCCAGCGTAGTAATGCGAAGTGATTTGGTTTTCTTAATATTGGCATTTCATGATTCTATTTGGTCCTTTTGTCATTCCAAATGCTTTAGGGTAATGTATTCCACTGCATGTCTTTTCGCATTCTTCCCTTTTTTCATATCTGAGCTTTTCAGTCCTCGAATTCCCCCCTTTCTGTTTGCTGTCATTTTTGTGTTTGGAGCTTTCCTTTTTTTCTCTTATAATTTCTCTGGATTCTTCGTTTTGGCCGATATTACGTGGATTTCAGGATTTTCGTTTGTTTATCCGGTCTTCTGATATGGGTAAGACTTTGTTTCGGGTGGGTTTGGTGTATTTCTGAGATTACAATGTTATTTCATTGTGAAAATTATGGGTCTGAAGTCCCAACACATGAGATACAAAGTCTACTACATGATATGTGAACATTCATGTGAAAACAAAGGTTTTCACAATGGTATAATGATTATGATGAAGTATATTATTTTGTGGTAGATGAAAAATAATTATTTGTTTGGCAGGATATAAAAACAAATATAACATGTTATGTGAAAATAGTCTATGCATATCACTCACTAGATAGTAAATTTTAAGTGAAAATCCTTGAAGGATCTGACATGTCAGAAGCATGCCCAACATCATTACATACATAAAATGTTATGCGTTTTAAAATAATTTGAGTCCAATTTGATTCATACAAATATATCGAAAAATGAATAATGTTGTATTTTACTTAACAACAGATCAAGTTATTAATTTGGTTAAATAATTTCTAAATCATAAATTTTCTATGATGATTTTTTCTACAAAATATATTGATTTTAATGGATTAGACATCCTATATATTTATTATATGGTAGTTTTATATTGCGACTAAGTTTCTACAAGTATATCATGATTAGTTTTATGATAACTTCTTTTTGTGAGTCCCATGGTGCATAAAGCATATAATGTAGGGTACATGGACTATTGAACATATCCAGAAGATTTGCTCTGACAACAGTGGAGAATGGAGTGAGATTATTATAGAAAGATTAACAGTTGATGATAAACAAGTAAGTCTCTATTTTCGTTTGCAAACATGTTTAAATATTTGAATTATATGATATTACTATAAGATATTATCATAGATATTTTGTAGTGTTTCCCAACATAGATGGCTGAATGGATTTTTTTGTGGTTGTTGCACAATTTAAAAAGAAATATTGTTATCCTTACATCTTGAAAATGGACTTTTAGTTTTACTGACATAATGATTACTAGGAAGATGGAACAAAGGTGTCTGTTTAAATTAATCAAAATAGGGTAATGTTAAAAAGGGAGAGATCATATGAATTGTTCCTCTTCTCTTTACAATTATTTTTCTTGTTTTGTTCATCTCCTCAACCCTAAATCTCTCATTTTAATAGCAAAACTATCATTGTCATCTTTTAATACATTTTTCCTTTTCATTACTTTTAAGTAGTACCGGTAAAATGGGTTGAGCCCGCCAACCCGCTGGTTGGCAGGCCAGCCCTGTTTTTTATTTTTTTAAAAAAAGTAAACCTTTTATACTTTAATAGGAAGATAATGATGTTTCAATAGCTTCAAATATTATTTTAAACTTTATTATTTCATCTTAAATGTATACTTACTTTGGATATTGTTAATTATGTATTATGTTTTCGTATTGTAAACATTGTTGATTATATTTTTTTAGAAATGTATTGTATTTTTCTTTCGAAAAATCAAATAGATTTGGTAAATTTTATGTAAATTTGTTGTATTATTTTAAAAGAAAATTTTAATAAAATAATAAAAAATTAAAATTAAAAAATAAAAAAGTGGCGGCTGGTGGGTAAACGGTGGCAGCCTGTATGAAAACGGACCCGTTTGCCCTGTCAACCCGTTTCCCAGCACTACTATGGTGATGAATATGCTAATTATGATGAATTGATGTGCAATCAATTTCATCAATATTTAGGATAGAAAGCGGAAAGTGATATCCATATGATCGATATCTTTTTTTTGCCGAGATATTAAAAACAATATTTGGTTTCTCAATTTTAAAATAAGATGTTTAAAAAAATGGGAAGCTGCCTCTACTCTTATTTTTTTAAAAAAAAATCAATAAATACAATATTTGGTTTCTCAATTACCTTCATATTCATATTGGTTTTGATCCCTTAAGTTTAAGATTGGCGGTTTTAATCCCATAAAGAAAAAAAAATGGTCTACATTTGTATTTAATCATCGGAATCAAAGCTTTAAATAAAATAATATTTGAAGAATAAAAATTGTATTAACTAATGTTGAAAAGTTGAGTTGGTTACAATGTTACCCAAGTAACAACCAATGAAATTGCTGAAAAAAAAACACAGGCAACAGAAACTAATATTTTCATCAATTAACGTTTTTTTGAATAGGAATCTATGTGACTAATAAGTAGAGAATATCATGAGGGATAGATTTAGAGCCTCCAGGGCTATATATATATATATATATATAGGACTAGAGAGAGAGAGAATATGACTCATTTGGCCACTTATTCTTTGTCACTCATCCAAAACAACTGAATAGGGGCGAATCATCATAATGTCTTAATAAGCAAATTTAATTGTAAAAATTAATTGCGTTCATATTGAATTTAAATCTTTTTAAAACTACAAGGACTAACAGTTTGAGACAGAGTGAATTTAAATGATCAAAACCATAACTTTTAAATTTGAGGAACCAAAACCATAATTTTTAAATTTGAGGAATCAAAAACTACGGGAACTAAAAATACATTTAACCCTATTATTTTATACTACAGGATATCCTTAATATAAAAGTTAATTAATTTTTATTGGAGGAATCAATAAATTTAAATATACTATTTAAAAATACATACATTTATTATTTTTCTTTAAAATTAATTTATTTGACTCATAAACTAATATATAATGTAATTATACACTTAAATAAATACTTGTAAGTAGTTTATCTAACTTATTTAATTCTTTCAACAAAAAATCAATTAACTCTTATATTAAGAATTCGAGGTAGTATATAATAAGGCGGTTGCCCTCAAAGTATAATAGTATTTTTACTTCCCCCACTGCCCTCATCATTATAAAATTACATGCAGCACAATCATTTTTTAAGATAGAAACGTTAATCCACTCAATGCATTTTAAGCATTGTCTCCGGTTCAAATTTTAAGGATATAATAAGTTGATGGCTGGTTTGGTATTCCGTTTAAAAAAACTAAAAATATGTTTAATAGCACTTTTTCGTAAAATGATATAGTTTTCTTCATATATTTACCTTGACTTAAAACATTTCTTAACCGCATTTCCAAATGGCCTCAATAACATCACACACACACACTACAAAAGTTTCAAAAGTTAATTAGTTATTTTCAAAAAGAGGTGCACTGGATTTAAAAGGAGTCAAGACATAAATTTTTTCTAAATTTCTTCGCTCAAGAACAACGCTGTCTTAGAAATTTTTTTGTAGTTTATATTGTACCATAATTGTTAAAATAGAGTAATTTTATCTCTAATTTTTAAAATGTTAACCGTGGGAGGTAATTTTTTAACAGGATGGGAAGCATTGCGAAACAAATTTGCATGTTAACCTGATTATAAAACACCTATTTTAATCCTTTAAATATAAATAACTGGATTAAAAAAGTTACAGCTTTGCCAGATAAAAAGTCTTAATTTTTTTACTAAAACAAACGCCCTTTATCAGCTCTTTCATTGAAGACAGGGTAAAATAAAAAAAATTAATTGTTTTTAAAAGGATTATATATATATATACGTGTGTGTGTACAGATATTTGTGCATGGTGATACTATGAGTCTGAGGGGAGGCAATCATAACCCCAACTCTCTCATAAGTTTCTCTCTCATTCACAGTTCTTGATTTGTTCATCATTGCCGCCGAAATGCCTTCACTCACTGTTCATCATCCTCTTCTTCATCATCAACCTCTTCTCCTCTCCATATCCTTCATTATCCTCAGCCTCTCTCTCCTCTCTTCCTCTTCTCCTTTCTCAGAACTATCACCAGACATTGCTCCTCTCTTGCCTTCCTCAGGTGGTGCCTTCCCCACCCCAACCGCCGGTTCAGACATCCCCACCATTCCTTCCAGCCCAAGCCCTCCTAACCCGGACGATGATCTCACCGCTTCTCCCGGTCCGCTCTCCGCCCTTTCGCCGTCCGGCTCGGTTCAGCCGGCTTCCAATGCTCCTTCCTCTTCTTCTTCAGCCATGGCTGCTGCTCTTGCAGGTTCTCTAGCTTACTGCTTCCTTATTATTATATGCAGAGTCTGACATATTTTCAAGAATCACTAGGTGGGGGTCAGTGGAACATTATTATTCAATTTGATCTGGTTAGATTGATTGTTATTGCTATCTTATCTTTACTATGTGTTATATAATTAATTACCTTTGTCAATTACATATGATATGTTACATGCATATGTATAATATCTGATGATGGACTTCTTCATTGGTAATGGTTTTACTGGCTCTAGGGAATCTTCTTGTTCTTTTTTTATTTTTTTTCCCCTTTGGGTGATTCTACGGTGGATTTTGGTAGCTAGTTGTAATTATTTAGGTTGCCCTTTTGTGTTTGTGTTTATCCATGAAAGGCACAAAGATCCCTTTTATCTTTCCAATCACACTCCCATGATTGAACCTTTTTGCCGTCATTTTCGCATTTACAGCTTCAATGCCCTTCCTCATAGCTGGAATCCCATTCACTATATTGGGGTGTTTGAGAAAGCTTCTCAACACCCCAAAAGTATGTTTAACAGTGTTTTTCTGTAAAACGGGATAATCTCCTTCACACATTTACCTCGTAAATGGTAAAAGTACTTCTCTATCGCTTTACCAAACGGACCCATTATAAATATATAGCTTAAATATACAGCTTTTCACCCAACAAAAAAGAGAAAAAAAATACTGCATCCAGTTCTAGATATAAAATTTTATATTTGGAATATGAGAAAATACCATGTGCTTGTTTGGGAACACCGTTTCCCAAACGGTGCATGTAAGTCGAGACAAAATCATCTTGAAATCCGCAAAATACCTCAAAATCTGAAAACTATTTCTCTCAACGGACTTTCCAAACACACACCATAACTCTTATTGGTAGCAGATCACCAAAATAAGAAAGTTTTCAAATGTTGATGCTACTATAGTAGTGCTTGTAAGAGCTTGTTTGGATGTGAAGTTAAAAATAGCTTTTACATATTCCGAGGTAAAATCTAGGTTTGGAGAATAAATTTTAGAAAATAGCTTTTACAGATTCCGAGGTAAAACCTAGGTTTTGAAAAGTGATTTATGTTTGGGAAGTTATTAGCTTTTACGAATTCCGAGGCAAAAAAGTGGGTAGGAAAAATGAAAGTAGGAAAGAGAAAGAAAGAAAAAGTAGGAAAGGGGAAAAAGTATGAAAGAGAAAATCTAGGTTTCAAACTGAGGTTTTGTAACCAAAATAGCTTTTGGGAAAAAAAAAATTTGCTTGGACAAAACCTAGGTTTTGAGGTAAAACCTAGGTTTTGAAACCAAACTTAGGTTCTAGAATTGGTTGCCAAACAAACTCTAAATAAAGTTTATGAAATCACCATTGGGTGTTTGTTTGGATTAGCTGTTGAAAATAATTTTATAAAATGATTCTCGATGTATAAGATAAGCACGCGAGATGTTAAATGAATTGTATCTCGATTTATATGAAAGTACTTTTATAACGTCATCTCAACATGCCCTAGATCACTTGTCACATTTGATTTTGTAGCATTTGTCAAAATGTTACAATTCTTGGCGGTTATTTAATATTTATAATAGCTACAAATGCAATAAAACCCACTGCAGAAAATGCTTTCCTTTTGTTTCACGGCATTAATCGTAGAGTGGTTGAAGAGATAAGAGATACTTCTAATATGATATGTGAATAATGGGACTTGCTATAGATATGTTTTGAGACAGCTATTATCAAATTTAAATAGGTGTGTGCATCAATATGATTCTTAATTCATTCAAGGGACAAAGAAGTAGAAAATTATATTACACATGAATAATATAGTACATGTTTAGTCATGGGATACCTTGAATTATGATGTTATGCATGTTTTGAGTCAGTGGCGGACCAAGGATTCTAACTCAAAAGGTGCAAATTATTATTTTTAATAGTGGGTTGAAGATAAGTAAAAGTTATTCTTAATATGTTTTGAAAAGAATTTGAGTAAAAATTGAATGGGTTCAAAATTAGCGAATGAGTGGATGCAAAATAAATCATATAATACTAATATATATCTAATTTTATCAAAATCGACCCCTTCACACCAATACAGATCCGCCCTGGTATACAGCAATGAGATGTGATGGAATATTATTTAGAAAAAAAATGCTTGGGAACAGAAGGAAGCATGCGTGGAGACACATAATGTCTTTTGTTTTTTTTAAAGAATATATTATTAATTTAGTAACCCAATAATATGGATCTTCACATGCTGCCCTATCAAATCAAAATTTTTAAATTAATTCATTAGCAACGGTGTTTTAGGTAAACATATGTTTTTGTCTGTTTTTGCTGTCTTCTTCTCTCTCACATGAACCTTGGATTCCTGATTTGGTACCCTCACTAGTGACTTCCCGCCCCGCCCCGGGGTATAATTTTTAGTTGTGAATTTCACCCTATGACGTTAAATTTATGAATAATAATTTCTTTGTATACTATTCTCTTAATTTATGCTATTTATTATGTAATTTAATCCTATACCATTTGTCAAGAGAACTTGAATAGAAGCTCGTTCATTGTTGAAAGGACAATATGCGACTAAGGGCTTATTTGAAAGTCATTTTGAGAATAGCTTTTATGGATTCCGAGGTAAAACTTAAGTTTTGGAGAATAAATTTTAGATAATAGTTTTTACGGATTCAAAGACAAAACCTAAGTTTTAAAAGGTGGTTGTGTTTGGGAAGTTATTGGCTTTTACTAATTCTGAGGCAAAAAGTAGGTAGGAAACAGGAAAAAAAGTAGGAAAAAAAAATTTATTAGGAAAAATGGTGTGATTTAACAAGAAAATAGCTCTTCAACCTAGATTTCAAATTGAGGTTTTGTATTCGAAATAATTTTTCTGAAAAAAATGAGTATTTGGACAAAACCTAAGTTTTAGGGTAAAACATAGGTTTCAAGAAGAGAACCCAAACAAGGTCTAAGAAACTTTAGGTATTATGTATCTCTGAATAAATAATATAGTGAATATCTTGAATAGGAAGTCTTTCATAAAAAAAGATTACTTTTCTACATAATATCCTTGACAATATTGAAAAAGGTAATCCTGATTAAAACTAATAAATGAGTGATTAATGAATGAATGGTTTGGTCACACACACAGAGGACTTTGAGCATTTTGTCATTTACGTGTGAATTAGGGAGCTTGGTTTGTTGCTCATTATTTTGAAATGTGGATTGTCCGAATTTAATTTTGATGGCCTAGATCTCTGGTTTTATTTTTTTTTGGGGGAATAAAATTTAAAGTATTATATTTATTTTACATTTTGTATACGTCATAATAAAAAAGATTAAATTAAATATAGAGTTTTCAATTTCTAGCGCGGAGAATTCAGATTGAAAAAAGGAGCATGATCAAATCCAATGGTTGAGAATTGGATCAGCCCATAACTGAGTTTATGCATTCTTGAGGCCACCGGAACAAACATGATGATCAAGTTATAACAACACGCCAATAGTCGCTCATAACATAAACAATTCAGATTCTAATTTTCTCTCGTTAGGACAACTACCCACATTACTATTCAACAGTACCTTAAATAGGATTATCTCCATAGAATGATATGTGTTCTTAGGAAAAAATGCAAAGGGGTAGATCTGATAAAAGGAATAAATCACAATGTGAGGAATCAAAATTCAAATGCCCTCTAAAAAGATGCACATGTTTAGTATCTTGATCATACTTTAAACAGGTTTGTCTCCATTGGGAGAACACCTGTACTTAGACCCAAAAAAAAAGCCCAAACAAACGAAAGGGATTCTTCATTTATTTTCTTAACAAGCATAAGATGAAACCTTGCGGGTCAAAACCAATGAAATGAATGCAATGAAAATACTAACCAATATCCAGATTTTTCAGTATTATCTATTAAAAAGAATGGGTCAGTGAGGCAGGACATATTCGAAACAAAATTCAAGTAACGATCACATGAAACTAAACGCACGTAGAGGTTAGCAACAAAGTCGAGAGTTTGTTTTTCCTTCTGCAAGAGTGCCCCACAAGATTTCAATTAAGAGAAATTAATAAACAGTATCGTAAACCAATTGCAGAATAAACTTCACGGAAATGACATGAAATTATAAATCACAAAGTCATTCAAGTTCTACGAACTGCATATTGAATAATGGCCATCCAATAGTCATGGAAGAGAAAGCTCGTACTGAAATAACACGATAAAATCAGTAACTTTTGAATCCCATCAGCCAAAATGGAGAACCTGTAAAACAAACTTCGGAGTACTCTCTATGATAGTTTAAGCACTGTTGGATGAAATTAGCTTCTCAATCATGTCGGCTGCTTCTTGAACGGTGGTAATTTTCTGGGCACTTTCTTCCTCCACGCTAATTCCAAACTCCTCTTCAAGTCCCATCACAATTTCAACCTGCACAGACATTGGAAAGCAAGTCAAAATGATTGAACAGCGTGAAAGATAAATGGTATTTTCCTGTACCAGAATCGTGTGCAAAAAAAAAACAAAAAGAACCAAATTTGTTATGACAAACTGAGGAGTTCGATTCAGGATACAGGAACTGCTGAGACATTGTCAAAAGATAGCCCTATCCCTCCTGTATGCCAATCAACTACCAGCTTTTACTGGCCAAATCCACACGGGCCAGCAGGAAACCCAGTTTTGAGAAGGGGTGAAAAAACTTAGACATGAGCTTTTTGACCCACTCCATGTGAAGCATTAGGAATTTGGATTTCTGACTCTCTTGATCTCTATCAAGGTGACATACCCCCTCTTGTTTAGGGTAGAGCTGCTACAATCATTTTGTATTTTGATGGGAATATTCGAATATTTTATAGCATGAACAGAGCAAGGACAAATGTGACATTACCGTGTCAAGGGAATCGGCTCCAAGTGCAGCAAATTTAGACTCTCCATTAACAGTGGAGCCATCTGACAGTGCCAATTGTTTCTTGACTATCTCACACACCTTGTCAACTGTCTCCGGTTTAGCCTGCTCAAAATCCAAAATTTCATGCTGATCACATCATATGATTACTTATTAAAAAAACTCAGACTACAATAGTACCAAACAGAAAATTTCATGTTCCTGTGATTCGAGCATGAGGCTATGTCATGAAGATGGTTCATAACAATATCGGCCTTTACAATAAAAATAGGCCTGCATAATGATCTGACTTAAAATGATGGTGCAAGAGCAACCTTTTCTTGTTTGGAAGTCACAAGCAACATTTACAGGCATTTCATATGTCATAATTGACTGGAACATGGCTGTTAACTAAGAGTCAGTAGGAGAAATTAAAAAATGAAGGAAAAATAACCCATTGTTTGAAGGTGACTGTAAACCAAGGAAAATCAATATGAGGGTTTATTTCTGAAAAACTTACTGCACATTTGACGAGAAACCGAGATGACCTTGATTGCAATTGTATGGATGGAAAAATTTTCCCTTTAATTGAAAGGGAAACTGAGTTTGGGTTAGAGATCCCAGCAAGAGAGGCCTGTTTTAGCATTCAAAAAGAAGAATCTGATAAGCATCGAAAGAAGTGCATGTTTAGAAATAACCACAAACACAGGAAAATCCAAAAATAAGATGAATATCCTCTTGAAAAGTCATTAAGCACAACAAAGTCAATGATTAAATTGCTAATACATACCACTAAGGGTGTGTTTGGGAATCCGTTGGGAGAAAGGAGTTTACGGATTCCAAGAAGAATTTGCGAAATCCAAGAAGAATTTATGGATTTTGAGATTGTTTTTACGTATTTCGAGATGGTTTTGTCTTCGATTGCATGCACCGTTGGGAAGAAGTTCTTCCCAAACATGCACTAAGATGTAACATAGAAACTACGAAGCAGTTAAGCACCTAGTGTGCTGAAAAATGAGAAATGTCATCTAAAATAATTACTTCCTTTCCATCAAAACAACGGTTAACTGACATAAATTCATAATGGACTCTGGATAGTACTTCGAAGAGGCTATCACGCCACAAGTGACGACTCTGTTAAAGCCTCGAAAGAAATAACCCTGAGAAGACCCAATAAAAGTGACGAGATTTTAGACTTAACTATCTTCTCTAAAAACAAGCAAGATGTTTAGTCTTCCAGTAAATTACCCAGTTCCCTTCAACGTTTGATCTCTTCAGTCTAGTTACAGACGAAATATTTGAACAAACATGTCATTCACACACACATATATAGAGAGAGGAAAACAAGCAAGAAAACCTCACTTTCTACAGACTATTGAACAGCATATAACCTAAAAATGCAGGTGCGCACTCATATTACATCAAAATCTGAGACGTAAACAAATCTCCAGCACCATTTCACTTGGGACAGAAAGGAACAAAGTTTCCAAAACAGATTACCAAGTTCAATAAACAGAGTCTACTCAAATACATGACACGCATACAAGAACCACAGTAAAACGTGTTCCATGTGAATGCATACGATCCGAACAGCTTTGAAACAGGACATAGACTAAAAGATAATGACCACACACTTTTTAGCAATACAGTCACCGGTAAAATCTAGGTAAATCAGTCAGTGAAGCAAAGAACAGGAAGAAGAAAGACTTGAGTTGCAATACCGGTCTGTGCTTGAAACAGGCGGAAAGAGAGGTCGCGGACGTTGTGATTCCAGTCATGGAGGCCATTTCTGGGATAGATCTGAGATTCGAAGAAAGGGGAGAAATAAGGGAAGGTGAAGGCGGAGGCCACGAAGAGTGTGTGCGTCTGTGTTGCGGGGTTTTAGAAATGAGGAAAAACCGAAGAAGTGGGTCATTATATTCGTCCTCGTCCATGTTGGTTAGCTTCGTAACTATCGAAGTTGATGGACCCAAAATGTTTAAGGATAAATCTTTTTAAGAAAAATTAGTCCAAAATTTCAACTAACAGAATTAACCATAAAATAATTTTAAAGATTCACAAAATTACTATAAGATTCTAAAAGTAGCTGTTTAAACATTTTCAATATGGTAATCATCAACCTTTTGTGGTTAATTTTGTAAATCTTTGAGACCATTTTGTGGTTAATTCTGTTGTTTGGGACCTCTGAGTAATTTTTCCAATTTTTTAAATGATTTATTTTATTTTTAAAATAGTATCGTTTTATTACTAATAAAAAAAGTATGATACATAAATATCTTTGATTGAAAATTTAATAGATAAAAAAATTTTAATGTAAGTATGTTCCTATGGTAATAAGGATAGACGCATTTTTATTTATAGAGTTGAGAGGTGAGAAAATTGTGTAATTCTATTTACACCTTTCACTTATTATTACTCTGAATTTGTTCTCATGAGATATAATATATGCTAAATAGGAATAAAGTTGTAAAGATGTTAAATGTTAAGATAGAGGCAATAAGATTTATTAATTTATTAATAAAATTTAATTTTTTTCTCAGTTAATGTATGAAATATATTGGAAGTGACTTATAAATGGAAATATGAGATTAATTATTATGACCCACTTGTAATATTAATTAATTTTCAATGTTAAATTCTATTTGAAATTATTAAAAATTAGAGGAAATATATTATGAATTTAGAAAGTTAGAATTCTTAATATAGACAGGGATAAAATTAAAAACGTATTTTCTTTCCAGATAAATTGAATTTTTTTATCCCTATATTTGATTTTGATGAAATGGTTAAGGGTATTTTATAACAGTAAATTGAGAGGGTATTATTTATTAATAAAATAATGAGAAACAAAATTATATTTGAATAATATTCTTATTGATGTAATCAACTTTTTTTTTTTTGAGCCAACCTACTCGTAACAACACAGCATTGACTTTTAGTTGTGCGGGTGAATCGGAAGCCAAACACGACTTTGCAAAAGTTTGTAAGCAGTTCAATTTTGTGACTTTACATACTCTATATCCCAATAATATTACATTATTATTAAATTATATAGGCTACTTTAGAATGTATTTATTTGTGAACACCTTTTCCCCAACAGTACACACAAGCTAAAACAAAACTATCTCGAAATATGTGAAAATCATATTGAAATTCATAAAAACCATCTTGGATCCGCAAAATACCCAAACACACACATGTTGGCCCGTGCATATTAGAATAATAAAAATAATAATTTGTTATTTGATGTGTTATGTTATCCATGTGCAAGTTAAAACATAAACAATGATGTATTCTGATTTATAATTTATTGCTTGTGCATTTAAAAAATAGGATGCATGAAAAATAAGGATAAGTTATGTGGTATGCTCTATTTATAATGTAAACTTTATTAAAAAAATAATTATACGAGGCATGTTTGATTGTTTTCATGTGCGTTGCACAAAATTTAATAAATAAAACGTATCATTCATAGTTTATTGGGAATAAATTTTGACCCTGATTTAATAATTCATAGCTGCTGAGTATTGTGCCAGGCTTGAAGAATTAAATGTATTATTCATATTCAGTAAACAGCGAAGTTTTTATAAATTTGAAAAAATTATAAAATCTGATTTTAATTCATTTTTTAATATTTTCATTTTGCGATTACTTAAATACTAGAGAATAAAGTTACTCGCATCGATAAACCATATATAAGAAAATAATAGAGGCATCATAAAATTATTTTATAATTATGGGAAGAAAAGGGTAGGCTACCTGTTTAAGGTGCAAGCTAGGCAGCTGAGTTGTTGGCAAAAAAAAAAACAAAAGTAGTTGAGTTGGATGGCCATTGTGATATGCAAGAGATAATTTATTCATTGTCGAGTGGAACAGAAACCCAACAAGCTCCGTTTGGTAAGCCCGTAGGCACAACGGATGCGCTTACCGAGACACTTTTCCTCTCACATAAACTACCTCAGAATCTGTATCCGTTTTCCCAACGGGCTATCCAAACGGAGTCTAACATGTTAGGTTCAATGATGCTTAACATACTTAATAATTTATTCATTGTCACTTGACTTTTTTTACAAGATTAAAATAATTAAATATACTACTTTAAATTAATTATAATTATCATTTTTTTAATAAATTGACTAAATTATAGTTACCATTTTTCTTGAAATCAAATCGACTGGGTCATAAGTTGATGTATAATCAAATAATACTCGGCAAAATAGCCCTGTAATTTCGGGAGAAGGGATGCCTCCTCACAAAGGAGGTCGCAGTGATTAGGCTCGGGTGACTGTTTACCAAAAACACAAGTCTTCGCAAAGTTGTATGCAATTTTCTAAAAAATAGTTAACTGACCCTTTATATTAAGGATAAGTTGCAATATAGTTTTGGTCAGCAATACGGCTTCAAGGGGAGATGAAGGGCCTGTTTACCATGGCATTAGAGAAATCACGTTCACGCAGGTTGAGATAACTCCTCTTATATACTTATCTTATAGATCGTAAATCACGTTGAAAAGGTAACTTCCATTACCAATCCAAACAGGTACAAAACATGAAGAGTTGAGAGAACTGTGATTGAGTTATCGTAATAGGAGAATGTACCAAGTATAATAGTCGAATCATGAATCGTCATTAGAGATGGGAATGCGGGTTGGGCCCGCTGGCCAAAAGTGGCAGGCTCGGCCTGGAAGAATCCAACCGCCACTCTCAACTTTTTATTTTTTAAAAAATAAATTATACTTTTTTTTCATCCCAATATTTTTTACAAAGAAAAAAGTAATATTAACTTCTATTTTTATGAAATTATTAAAGACTTATTGATATGATTGGAAAGATAATAATATAAATATGCAATCTTATAGAAAAATTGGGTAAAAAAAGGAAAAAGAAATTTACTTTTTAAAAAAAGAAAATAAAAGTTGGCGGGCTGGCACGCCAACCCGCCAAACTCCAGCCCACATTCCCATCCCTAATCGTCATCACATGTACAAGCATCGCCTATTGCCATGCACTGAAAAAGGACGATCGTCAATCCATAACTTCTTTCTCACATTCAAACATTCAACTATTATCTGATTTGATTTCTCTTGCAGAATACCATTGTACCCGGTTTTTCAATGATTTCACGCAATCCAATGTAAGCATGTGAGAGAATTTTTGTCTCGACGTGCGTGAAAACAATTCCAAACGATTTCCCCAAACAAACACTTTGTGTAAACTGTTGAAAGATAGTTTATATATGTCATTGCAGCTTGATAGAGTCTATCATCAACAATGAGCCTGAACATGATTTTTTTGCAAAGTTTGTGTAATGGAGAGGATTTGGATGTTGCTGCTTAACGACATTGTTCCTGTTGATGTTGATGGATCAATCCAGCAACACCAACGAAGCCGCATATCAAAGTTATAAATTATGTTAAAAAAGCATATTCTACTGTTAATCCAAATGGATATGATGAGATTGTTTGATTATAGAACTTTGAAAAAAATGGATGTAAAACCCCTAATTATAATTCTATTGTAAAATCCTTTCACCCATAAGCCAAGTAGATAGCTAATTATATGACTGAGTAAATGACCCGAAACTTTTCTGTTTGGGCCGCCTTAAAAGCAACTCGTAACGGGTGGGCTTAAACAGGACAAGGCACGGGCAAAGCCTTGGGCTGCCTGTGCCCGCTTGTTTATTTTTTTATTTTCTATTTATCATTATATATATTATATTTAATTGTCAATCTCAAAACTTGACTTGGTCTAGTGGTAAAAGGGTCTATGGAAGGCTCCCTCATGTCAGGTGTTCGATACTTATTTGCACCAACTTACCATTTTTTTCCGTCGCCCATCAGCTTGAAGTCTTGAACAATTGAACCCAGCTTTCTCTCATTGTTCCAAGTTCCAACTCGAACCCAATTCTTCCTCTTGCTCAAGAACAATGATGGGGTTCAATGTGAGCTTCCTTGCAATCAAAGCGAGAGAAATATACTCTCCGAGTCGCCGTCTTTAAACCCATTACATACCAAAAAGGCATCTTGATTAGCCATGCAAAAACAACTCATGGCCAGGAGGTGTTCAAGTTTTGATTTGGGATATGAGACAAGAGGAAGCTGCAACCCAAGTCCACACCAGAGAGGAAGCCGATTATTCAGCACGTCGAGGAATCGAACAACAAGAGGAAGCAGCAACCCAGGTCCACCAAATGATTTGGGATCTGAGACTTTCTTAATAATCTTGAGCAAATCAATCTCTTGGTGAAGGGAAGGAAGTTGCGTTCGTCATCCTACCCTGTTTGTCACTCGCTTTCATAGTGCTGTCAACGTCCGTCGCTTGAGTTTGTTGTGCTTTGCTCTCGTTCATGACTCAGAAGTTGTGTTCGCTCGAGTTCGTCGTGCCTCACTCATTATGCAGGTCACTCGCGTTGTGCCTTAGAAGTTTTGTGTTTGCATCACAGGTCGCTTGTGTCGCGTCGTTCTACAGGTCACTCGCTCTTGTCATGCTCCTTGGTGTTCTGGAAGCTACTCAGCTAAAAAAATAAGTAAACGAGCTGCCCGTTAACCTGCCCAACCCAGCGGGTTTCATGACAGACTGTTTATACTGGGCCTAAATTGATCATGATCGTGTTCGAACCCATTTATATTTAAACGGGTGGGTTACGGGTTGACCATCGGGCCCACCCAACTCACCCGTTGCTCAGCCCTAGCTAATCACTAATACACCTATTAAATTGATAACCTATTAATATATTAATTTATTATATACATTTACATATATTTTAACATTACTGTTTTTTTTGATAAACTTTAACATTAATGTTATACATATTTAAACTATTAATTTTTCAAAAATCAGTTTTGACAAATTGAAATACCGCTGGTTCAATATTTTAGCTCTTGAATAAAGGATGCAGTGGAGTGGAGCGTAGCCGATGACAGAGCATGGTGCAGAGTACGGTAGGAGCTATTGTATTGGTCAAGAGCTAAACGCTTCTATACGCACGGCCAGGCCTCGCTTCAGACAAAGTTCTCTTTTTTGGCTTTGCCATCTCTCCCTCTTCTCCCCCCACGGAGAGAAGAGAGAGAACCTTCGAACTCTCCATATTTTACGTGCGAGCAACAATAGCATACCCAAGCAAGACATAAGTTCTCCTCTCCTCCGCCTTCTAGGGTTTTCCCTCCCGCCATTGTCGTCCTTTCTCGCTGCTCTTATCCCTTGGCATTGCTCTGAGATCACCTGTATTTCCCATTTCATTTCAATTTTCGGATTTCTTCTCCTTTTAAGAAGATTCTGATTGGTCTACTGGTCAATCCATTCCTTTCGGGTTAAGGTGAAGTTATGCTTTTTTACCGCGACATTTCTTTCTTTCATTTTGAAAAAAATTTCGGGTGCTTCATTTTTGCAAATACGTGGTTTCTATTTCGGGGCTTCGCTGATTGGCTGGTAGTTTTTGATGAAATTGATTGTTTGGGTTTAGGTGTCTTTGAGAATGATGTGACTATTGTAATGTGTAGATATATCTTATCCTGCTCGCAATGGTATGCTCGCTTGGGAGTGGGAGAATGGCAGTCATTGCAAGGCTTCTGGCTGCCGAGAGATTCTCTCAAACTAGGGCAGGTAGATTGAATCGAGCTTTAAAATTTCTTTTCACCACGAGGACTTCCCCCTTGGTTGTAAAATGTACTTCATACCCCTGAACTATTGCCAAGTTACAATATCAGCGCCTGGAGTTTGAAAGATACTCGTTTGCCCCCATGAACAATCATATAAGGTGAAACAACCCTTTATCCGTCAAAGATTGGGCCTTTGAAAACTAGTTTCAGCTGTTTGTTTTGGAAATAAAACTGCTTATATCACTTTGAGAAAGACTAATTTCTCAGAAAACAAATAGCATGAGATGTTAGTTCAGGGGGCATGGTATTACTTTCTCCCTTTATTGATACTTAGCTTTCACGCTTTCATAATATGTACTTAGCAAAGTAAGAGAGTTACAGGGTTATGGTTCTTTTTAATATCTGATCAATTTTGTACTCCCTTGCAAACTTTTGGAAGAGGAGATTGGCCATCGGAAGTCAGCTGCTGAGTATGTTTTTAGAGAACTGAGAGATGCAGATGAAGCAAATTTGCTTGATGAAGAAGGTAGGGATACCTTTTTTATACCCATTGTCTTCGCTTTGATGTGTTTTGTTTACTGAATGAAGGCAATTTCTATCAATAAGATGATTATATGACCATTTATTTTCGTCGGAAATGTGCCTCTTCAATGCACCATTGGTAGTTGTGGTTGCACTATCTTCTTTTTTATATTTTATTTTGCTATCCTGCTTCTATTCTGCCTTTGGTTAAATTTTATATGACTAACACTTAAAAGTGGCATCACTTTAGGTACATTTTTTTCACTTTTTGTTTGTTTGAATTTGCATGTTTTTCAGAAACTAACATGTAGCTTCTTAAATGTTGGATTATTCCGGGTGATTAATTGTAGACTTTCTCATAATTTAACTGAGTTTTATAACCCGTAAGTGCTGTAACTCCATTATTGAAAAAGATTAATTCACAATGTGGATTAGAAGATGCTGCTAAAACCAAAGTTCTTAAATTAACCCACGTGAATGTAATTTTCCCCACATGTGAGTCAGTTATTTTGGTTCGGAAATAAATTCTATGATGGACTTGTTTTAAATGTAAAAGTTTTCTAGCTGTCATCTCATACTTAAATATTCCTATTTGAATCTTGATTTAGTCAATTGGCCATCTATATCTCTATATTGCAAAGCTCCACAAAACCATTGATTATCCTTCATTATCGTCTGGCCAAATCAAGAAACTTCAAATATTGATTATGTAATTTGTTTTTCTATATTTCACTTAGCTTACAGTTTTGCACCATAAACTTTTTAAATTGATAAATAACTCTCTCTGAAGAAAGTTCAGATCAGTTAGTCTAGTCAAACAAGTTATGTTAAACAAGATTATTGCACTTATTGAATTTATCCTAACTCTAGTTTGCAAAAGTCAGTTAGGATAAAAGTCACTTTTACAGACATTAATTCAAAGAGGCCCTTAGTCATCAATTCTTTGAATTTCTTTGGCATTGTCACTTTAGAACTTTGCAAGGAGGTACTGGCTATGTTCTTCAATCCCAGCTCATCGACTGAAAATATGGGATTTTCATGTTTGCCTTTTGTTTCTCCTTCTTCATTTTTCTTTTTTTCATACTACTGCTTAGTGTTTTTTTCTATTTCAGATATGCATGTGTATGGGTTGAGGCCTATGACTGATCCCTTGCAGCTGGTAAGGTTTGCCTCTTGTTCACTTTTTTTCTAATCCATATTAGTGACATTAAAATTTTGTTATTAAGAAATACTCCTGAGACAATTGTAGTTTAATAAATTCTGGTTATCTTAATTTGCATATCAGTCCAGTGTTATGATTGCAGCCATCTGTCTTTTTTGTAAACAAACACTTGTGACCCTAGACACCATGTGCTGTTGATATTTGTAGTAAATAATATGATAATCAAATCGCATTTGTGTGCATGCACCATGTATGGAATGGGACAGAGTACTTATGGCATTCTTTAAGCTCCGTAAGTTGTCACTATTGTGTAAGGTCTTTGCTTTTGCATGTGTGGTACCGGTGCATTATTTAATACCTTATTATTCAAACCCTTTTTTGGTTTTTGGTGAAATACTTAATCCCTTCCTTAAATCACATGATGCTTAGCAAGGCCAAGGGTTATAGCCGCTTTGGCCTCTTGATCGATATTCATTAGGAGTTTCTCTTGTATGCCACCAGAGGAGGGCTCCTGTTTCTGGTGCAGTTTCTGTTGGTCAACAGTGAAACAATTTTTGGTTTTGACCTCCGCCTCGTTACATTTTGTCATACACATCTAAGAGACAGCATTCTACATAGTTCATTGGAAGAATTTTTTGCCATTCATATCAACTTTTTGAATTGTACAGTTGATTGATATATGTAAATCTGTCTGTGTTAACATTATTTCCTTGACAATAAAATAGTTTTACTTAATATAATTGATTGTTTGTATAATTTTCAAGGTATGTTGTAATGCTTGCAAGAAGCCCATCCAGGCCAGCCAATACGCGGCTCATGCAGGTAGGACTGGACTTTATTCATCTATGGTCCTTTGCATGAAGTCTGAGAATCAACAATCTGCTAAGATTAATTGGCATTGATTTTCTCTTTTTATCCATGCAAAATTTTGAGCATCTATTTCTGTTAGTTTCATGTTTTGTATGGGCCTGCATGTGGTGCTGTCTATTTTATAATCAGCTTATTTTGGGCTCCCTTTGTATGCCAAAAGGATATGAAATCACTAATACTGGTTTTTACCTTTTTTTGGGTCTCTTTTTGCCCCCCATTCTTCAGAACTCTGTAGGTCATTAAAGTATACAGAACAAACTATTTTGGAGATTGATGGCAGCATGGGTTATCGAAAGCCCTCAAGGAAAGAAAAGAAAAAGTTATCATCAACTTCTTGTGCTAGTATCCACATGATAACAATCAAATTAATTAATAAGCTGCACATACTTGGTGCTAAGCTCCATTTCATATTTTAGCCTACACTACCTGTTATTGTTTGTGTAGTCCTTTTACCTTCTGAAAGTGAAGTGATGATCTGTTTACATTTGGAATTGGAAATACCATGTAATTATTACATCTTTTGAAAATCATTTTCACGATACCTTAAAACTTCATTTCAGTAAAGCAATCTTCTCTAGTTGTGCTGGTCACATGCTAATCACAGTTAGCTGTAATATAAATTTTTTTACCGCCTAACCTGTCAAAGACCAAGCTCCAGCAGTTAGTGAACAGGGAAGGGCTGATGCATTGGATTCCATTGATACATGTATTTCCCAACACCCCCCTTCTTGTGCTGATGGTTGAAAGCTTTGCTAGGCCAAATCAATTTGTTCATCAGTTTCTGGGGGGGAAGCGCATCTGGACCAGACAAATATGATTACCGCTATGCTCCTAACTTCTTTCTGATTTAGTCACTTTGATCCTTTCCTCCTCCAACAACCAAATAAAGTTTAGCTGTCTTCAACATTATTTTTGTAATGGAAAAATAAACTTTCTTCCCTTTGATTCCTCTTGCTTCCTGTTGCTCCTGGAAAAATATTACTGTGGGAAGTGCATTTTATTTATTTGTTTGAAAATTGATTAAAGAATTGGAACAAAAATATGTTTTTTCACAAATAATGCATTGTAAGACATTTTTTAGTAGAGGTGGGTCACATAGTTTAAACTCATTTTCTTGGGAATTTGGTTGGGTTTATAAATCTGACAGAATTTCATTCTGGGAGTTCATGTTTAGTTTTTGATAAAGATTTCACTTGTTCCTCGAAATTGGTACTAACTAATTTGGAAACTTCATCTTAGTACCTATTTCCTTAAATACTCATGTAGATGCAGCATCTATGATGGACGGTACAGGATTTAATCCTGGAAATAGAGATCACCCAGCTTCTGTAATGCAGCCTCCAACTAAACGTCATAAATTGTATGCTTTCTTAGTTCTTGAGACTTTTATTGAAGTCAGATCATTTTGACATCGTTATTGCCTTATGCCCAGAAAATGTGTTTTCAAACACCTTGTTTCATGTTGAATATCTCCCACTTCCCTGCCTGTTGAAAAGTAGTTCTGCAGTTTGTAGAAAATCAGTTGCAGGGCTAGCAAGAGGTTTTTAATCAACAATGAAATATTTTGGTATCAGACTCAACAAAAGCTCGTGATTCAATCTTTATACTCCCCTCTTATGAAATTAGGTTCAGCTGTGATGCGTATTAGTCCAAACTACTGACAAGAAAGCCCTGCATATGACTAAGTTAAATTTTAAGACTGTTCGTTCAGTTTATCTTAATCATTATGGTTTTTTTTTTAAAAAAATTACATTAGGAGTGTTTGAACCCTGAATTACTACCTACTCCCCGTCCCATTCTTACCACCTGAGTTGCTTTTAAGCATCTTAATTTGTAAAGTATCTTGCTCATTCTTTCCCAGCAGGATTGCTGGAGGACATTTACATCTACCAGAAAGTCCTGCTATGGAATCTGGAGTAATTAGATCAGCAGGCTTTGCTGCTAAAAGTACTTGCAAAGGTGCATATATTTCTGTTGGAGTTGTTTGTTACCTCTGGAGTCTTAACTTATGAGCATGATTATTTTCTAGTACATTCTGATCAATGTTTTATCATTAAAAAGGAGAGAATTGTAATTTTGGTCATGAAAAATATACCTAGGTTTAATTTTGGACCAGTGCCTAATATCATCTCATACTGGATTATAAGACCGTTTTGGTTTGCTTCAACTTGGTTGTTCTGTACATTGTATTTGCACTAGAGCATATTGGGGATATCGAAGGGTCAACTAGAAGGTAGAAATATTAAAAGGGACCAAAATGAGGAAGTACCCGTTCTCTGGCACTTGTGTCGTAATTTTATTTAGCCCAGGCAAACAGGTTTCATGTGTTCTGTGTAAAGAAAATCATTCCAGTGCCTTTTTGGTCTACATTACTCTTCTTTTAATGGAAAACGTAACTACTGAAACTGCTCTTTTTTATTTGAACCTGTGCTCTTATTGGCTTTCATTTTTAGTATGCGCAGTGCACGCTTAGCTATGACATAATTTCTGGTCTGAAACTTAGAAAAACTTTGTGGCTACTCTTGCTGTTTGTATAATCATCTCTATGAGGCAGTGTGGGGGAAGCATAATCTAGGTTTTTAATTTTATGTTCCAGGTGGGGATGTGTTGGAAAATACTGTCTTTGAACATGACGATCACCATAAAAATTTTAGGCCAGTCCAAGAGCAACACTTTACAAAGAGAGGTATTAAGAATGATACATATTTTCAGTTAGTTCATTCACCCTGTAATTCTTTGTGGATAGTTTTTGTAACTCTTTCCAAATATTTCCTTATTCTTCAGTTCTTATGGTTTCTGATGTAACTTGCCAGCCTCTCCCTCTCACCTGTTGTGTACAATGCATGTGTTTTAATTGAATTAGATGTTCCTGCACCCCTCGCTACAAAGGTGTATTATTCACAACGCAACAATCGTCTCCGTGCAGCACTTCGTCATCTTTACTTTCAGGAATCAAGCAATGAATCATGTACAGATATTGCCAGTCCAAAGCCATCAAATGAAATGATAGCATTCCATGATTCGCATCATATGGACCTTTCATTTGGACAGAAGGATAATGATAAAATAGAGGTATTCAATTTTCCTTCCGATGATTTTAGGTGCTTATATCATATCTTGACTCCTTCGCAAAAAAAAACGTTATGTGGCTTGTTGGAATACTTTTGTTGAATGTATTCATGGAATCATACACAATCTAACTTGAGATCTGTATTAAGGCTGGTTCTCTATTTGTCTTTTTTTCTTTTAAAGGAAAAGGGAAGTATATTACATTGATATCTCTTGTCCAATTATACTTTCCTGTCTGAAGAACCCCTCCCATCTTAGAGAAACCTAAGTTCCAGGCTTTAACATTGCACTGGGTGAATGAACAAACTGTGACTTGCATCATTATTTCTTTCGGGAAACAGTGCCAATTATCAAATATGAGCTCAGCACAAAGTCCTAATCATATTCTTGCAAAAAGTCCAGACATGTGCATGAGTAAAGCAGAAGACCTACCAACTAGTAGCTTGTCAAATCAGTTAGTAGTGAATGTTTCAAGGCCAGCAGCCCCTTCTCTTGGTTTGACAAGAAGCAGCTTTCTTCCAAAGCCTTATTCTTTTGCAAGCAACACAGGTAATCTGCTTGTAAATTAGATTTTGGTCTCATTCATTATTTTACTAACTTTTGAATGCCATTTCTAACATATTTGTGATGAAGAAAATTCAGAGACAACTAAAAGAGTGTCTGACTATAAAAATGTCAGTGGGTTCAGTGTTAACCCCCTTTGGTATGACTAGCATAAAGTGCATGCTTTGACAAGAGACAAATAGACATGATGCATTGTTATCCCGATTGATTTTAAATGCAAGGTACAGGAACTCAGACCGGTAATTGAAATGGATAAGGCAGTGGGTCAGATTAGAGTTAAACCTGGGGTCAAACCAGTGAGGAATAAAAAAATTAATTTCATCACACTTTGATACAATTACACTATCCACAATTGAAAATTCCAAAAACTAAGTAGTAAATTCCTTTACTAACAAAGTAATAGCTACCAAACTAATCATATATTTATAGCTTATCTACTATCCAACATTATTTATAATTTTAAAATATTCATCCTACTAAAATATCAAAATATATATGATATATTGGCAAGGGGTTCTTTTTTTTCCTCTTTCAAATTTGAAATTTTAAAAAAATTAATCAATTTTTTTTTAAAAAAATAAAAGGATGAGCAGATACAAATGCCACAGTAGGCCTATATGGGGAAGAGGTTCTGTTTTTTTTTTAATTTTTTAACCTTCAAATTTGAAATTTTAAAAAAAATTAATCCTTTTTTGTTTTTTTTAAAAATAATTAAAAAGATGAGCAAATACAGATGTCATGGTGGGTTTGTGTGTTGTAGGGGTTCTGTTTTTTATTTTATTTAACCTTCAAACTTGAAATTTTAAAAAATTCACCCATTTTGATTTTTTTAAGAAAATGAAAATTTTGTGTAAAAAAAACAGTAACCCGGGCAACCTCATCCAACTTGGCGGGTCTTCTGGATATAACAACTCAGATCGGATTGGATGCTGAGTCGCTGGTTTCCGGTTTGACCCGACCGGTCTAGGTTCCTGTACCTTGTTTAAAGGAACAACTAATCTCTTATACAGGGTAGTATGTTTGTTATTTTTCTAGTTAAATTATTGTGATGATGGGAACAAATTCAAGTTGTACACGAGTGATATGTTTGCTTTTGTAGGAAATCCAATGGGAACAATTCAGCAACCAAAGGGGAGTGTTCCTGTGAAATAATAATCTTCGAGGGATTTTTTTTCCTAGGTGAAATTATAGTTCAATTCATACTCGAGGTGAGGATTTAGCATCCCTTTTTTGAGCTGATAAAGCAATTTTCTCAAATTGTTTATTCTATCAATGTCATCTGCTTTGTAAATGAACTATGATCTCTGCTATAAAAGGATGAAAATTTTAAGAATCTTTAGTCCCTTTTCTGGAATTAATGCCTTTGTTGCTTTCTCCTATAAGTGACGTGCTATTTCCCCCCGTCATTAGCTGTATTTCAAGATTGACCCGGAGTTCTCATTCTCAGTAAAGTAATTAAGTATGAATGAGAAAAGAATGCAGCAGTAGGCACGTTGCAGTACAGAATCGCATAATTTATGGTCTTGGGCTGGGTGCTCCTAATTCTGTAGAGAATAGTTTTGGGCCCAATTATCATGCTCAGTTGTTGAACGTCTGTCTGCTATTCATACCGATGATGCTGTATGTCTAAACGGTAGTTTGAGAAAGCTGTCCATCTTGATTCACAATCTGTTAAATCTGATTTGTTTTGAATTATGGAACTGTCGAAAGTTTTAGATTATGGAGATTTGTGTCGTATCTCGGAGGATTCTGAAGATTGTATCCTAAATAAGCTGTTTCTGCACAAAGTCACTTCACTTTCCCATTTCTGGACGGGACAAGAACCAGGTTGGATTCTGGTAGTTTAAGTAGCAGGTAATCTCATGCAATGGCAACCAATATTCAGCCTTTAGTGTCACAGTTGTCTGTCGTTTGAATGTTCTGTTGTGATTTAATCAAACGTGTCCGTTAGTGAGCATGGCATTTAGATTAAGATTAAATGTTAGATATTTTGCTAAATATCTTGCATGATGTAAACTCCAGACGTGCATAAATGATAAGGATATATAATCCAAATCAAATGAGGGAATCAAAGGATACATTTATTTCAAGGTTTTGGTGGACCAGCTGAGGGAGGTTGCTTGTGTGATAGCTACAGATTTGTCTGGTACAGGAGGCGATGTAGTAGCAGTCTACATCTTTACAAATATCCAAAAGCAGTATCTTGGTTTCGGCCGCCTTAACTGCCAAAAAAATCTGTGAAATATCTTGTATGTATATACTAGTTGTTTCCACCTAGTATTACAGGTCTTGTTGGGAAAAGAACTGATCCATTTCTATCATGCTGATAATGACAAGCCTGTGTAAGAGAATATTACGGGCACGATTTGTTTTAGCTGTCGTCTCAAATCCTTGAGGCATATGGAGGTAGTGCTCAATATCTTATACATACTCTCTCATACACACATGCATCTATATGATATAAAATCATATGATATTTAGTATTATTAGATCATACTATAGCATCATTGGGCACAATAAAGGCAACTCTTCAAAGGTGTGTTTTTACATTAACATAAATTCAAACCTAAGTTTTTGCT
>JANTPZ010006844.1:0-11149 GCA_025593235.1 Vachellia pachyceras | reverse complement strand
CAGTGAGGAGGAGACGGCGAGTATGGAATTGAAGAGAAGCTGCGTGGGCTATATGGTCAATATGTTTCAGATCCCTCCAAAAAACCCCATTTTGGAGGATCTAAAATGAGGGGGAGGGAAGGGATTGGGTAACCAAATTTTACCTCCCTTCCCCTCCAAAAATCCATACCAAATGGGGGGAGGGTATCATTTTCCATTCCATTCCATCCCCTCCCCTCCAACCAAACAAAGCCTAAAGAATTAAGGATATCAAGCGTACCTGGCAAAAATTAAAAATCTCAAAGGCAAGTTTGCCAATTAAACTCTAAAAGAAAATCGAATAGGCATGTATGAACTATAACACTAAATCCAGGAGTAGCATTAACAAGAAACGGATCATGCTCACAATCTCTGTGAAAATTGCCTTTAAAATTTATTCTGCGATTCCCGTATGCACTGAAGACTTGAGAAACAAAAGAATTGTTATTCTTGAATTGAATTGGATACATTCGCTCGTATCTACACTTCTCTCTCAGAGCCACGAGGCATTAATAGCATATTAGCCGACCAATAGGTGTTGCTCATTTGTACTAGGTGCCACTTCACGGTCAGCCTCCCTTCTCCCCATCTTCCCCTTTCGCCTCCCAGTCTCCGAACCCGACGACATTGCCTCCGACGAAGAACGCTTCGCCCTCACTCTAACCGGCTCCGGCTCACCCGAGTTCACCCTAAGCGGAAAATTAAGAAGAGCCCGCGAGCCCCGCATCCTGTAAGCGGCTCGGTCGTATGCCAGAGCAGCGTCCTCCGCTGTCTCAAATGTGCCCAGCCACACCCGAGCTCCATTCTTAGCCGGGTCTCGGATCTCCGCCGCGAACTTCCCCCACGGCCTTTGACGCACTCCTCGGTAATGCCTTGCCCTCTCCTTCACCTTCTCTTGCGGGGAAGGTGCCTCATCGGTCTCAGTTTTCACCGTAATGGTGGGCGGCAAAGCCGAGCAGAAGCTCTCGGGTGGGCCGAAGTTCACGGTTGGGGCGCATCCGAGTACACCGTAGAGCAGCATGTCGTCGGGGTCGTCCTGTCTGAAAGGCAATGCGCCGCAATGATCCAAGCTGCTGAAAGTGGAGGTGGGAGAGTGAAACGGGGTGTTACTGGACATGGCAGCGTCGGATTCACCGAGCAAGTAACGGCGGATGGATTCCAAAAGGGCTAAATCGGAGTCGCAGCCGGAGGTGCCGGACATGAAGTTGTGGGTTTGCATCAGATCGAGGTTGGGAGGGGAGATATATTGAAGATGGAAGAAGTTAAGGAAGCCAGGAAGCAATGGATGAGGAGCTGGGGTATAAATGGGTGTGCGTGTGTGTACGTATACGAGGAGGAGTGGCTTTGATATTTTTTAATGTTTGAATTGGGTTTTTCGACATTGACCGAGTTGAATATCCAAAAGTGGTTGACATTGAAGAATATTATTAAGAAATGTGGGGTTTTATGGAGGGTGGGGGGTGAATTTCTGGGAAGCTTCGGAACCTCACGTGTGGGAAGGATTGGGATAGGAGATTAATTAGGAGGCGTGTGTTGATTATTATTATTATTATCATTATTTGGCCCACATCATTCCAATGGATCGGACAACACCATTGTGCCGCCGTCTTATGCTCCACGCTGCCCATCAACGAAAAGTACAAAGCGGTCACACAACATCATTGGTCAGAAAAATGATTAATAAAAACTCGATACTTTTCCTGGACCCAAGAAAAAGATCGAGTTTTTACTAATCAATCTTGTGCTTCTATTTAATTTCCACATAACACGACCCATTCATTCCAGCTTTACACACGTGTCTATATGAAATGAAAATGAAGTTACATGACTTGTCTGCAAGTATTTTTTAAAATAGTTTTTACATATTTTAAAGTAAAACCTAGGTTTTGGATAATAGATTTTGTAGAATAACTTTTACGGATTTTGGCTCCGTTTGGATAGCCCGTTGGAAAAACGGACACAGATTTCGAGGTAGTTTATGTGAGAGGAAAAGTGTCTCGGTAAGCGCACTCGTTGTGCCAACGGGCTTACCAAACGGAGCTTTTGAGGTAAAACATATGTTTCAAAACCCAGATTTTAAAAGATTATGTTTGGAAAGTTATTGTCTTTTACGGAGTTCGAGGCAAAATTAGGTAAGAAAAATAAATAAACAAAAAGTAAGAAAGAGAAAATTTATTAAGAGAAAGTGTGTGATTTGACAATAAAATATCTTTTTCAAAACTAAGTTTCAAACCGAAATTTTATATCCAAAATAATTTTTTTAAAAATGTGAATATTTAGACAAAACTTAGGTTTTTGGGTAAAACATAGGCTTTGAAACCAAACCTATATTTCAGAAAGAAAGAAAGAAAAGGTAAAGAAGATCTCAGTCTCATTCACTCCTGTGCTTCATTAATTCCATATATCTTTCTCCACAGTCCAACCATTGCATTAGAGTTCAAGGCCTTGCAATTCAAAAAATCTGCTTCAAAATTTACATTTGACACTCATCTTGCCAATTGCCGAATATTATTCTAAACAAAGTAGCCTCTCTCACTCTGTGTCATGTAGTTTTATTCTATAATGAGATTTATATTAATATAATTCCAGCTCGTTTGAATCGATGGATCGGAGAGATATGCGACACGAAACCGGGCCATCACACACACACGAAAGGTTCGGTCAGACCTTCTCAAACTCCCATATTCAACATTTCGGCGGGTGCCATTTCTAAACTATTTATTTATTTAGGCATTCACATTGTAAACTACTGCTGAAGTTTTCCTAATTAATATGTTCAATGAATAGGATAATATAAGAAAATAAGTTTGGAAGATGAATGATTCATTAAGGTTTTACATTGTGGATGAAAAAATCATTTAACAAGCTCTTACGTTTTGAATATAAGGAAGTCGTTTCAATTAACAGTACTCCTTTTGATTTAAAATGTATTAGTTGGATAACTGATTTACATGTATTACGAAAATTAGTCAAATTAATTACTTATAAAAAATATATATTGATTTTTTTAAAGTGTCATCTCAATGGCTAAAAATTCTTTTAATAATACATGTAATCAATCCAAATAGTTTGAAAGGTTAGAAATTTATAAAATGGATAGAGATATTATATTGAAAATTAAAATAAATCATTTTACTGATATTTTTACATTTCGGATTGAAAGCAGTATATAGAACCGAAACAAACAAAATGAGAATTAAAAAGGCATAATAGAAAACCAATAGATATTGATTCGATTGGTTGTGAGTTGATTTCATAACTTACAAAGTTATAGGTTTAAATATTAATGTTAATATAATAAAGGCTTTTTATCCTGAATATTTTGCTAGTAGTTTCGGAATGTGAAGTATGCGCTGAGCCTAATAATAAGTCCATGGAATACAACTAATTGTGTTTACCAAATAAAAGCGACTATGACGAAGGATGGATGCAGGTTCGATGTATGATGAGAAGAGCACGTGGGAATACACACAGATATATATATATATATATATATATATATGGAGGGTTGAGAGAGGGGATAGGACCAGGGGTGGGCCCCATTCAGACGTAACAGCGAAGGGAAGACTGCTATGTTGGACGTAGCGAAAAACCAGAAAACACGCACGTGCAATTTCAAAGTTATGTTCTACTCTTTTGACTTTCAATTTCCAGCTTTCCACTTTTGGCATTTGAAAGTCACACCCAAACGTTCCACCCCCACGCCCTCCCACATTCATCTCTCTAAACTTGTCTGCTTCTACCTTTTTATGTTTCAACAGATCAAGGATTGATACGCTACTTTCTCTCCCTTGCATATGTGCCTATAGCTCGCTCGCTTTGTTATATGTACGTGCCTCTACTATATTTATAAATATTAAATCAATTAACTAACCATCCACAGCATTCATCCACACACATTGACACATTCCGGGCCAACCTTTTACTTTGCCTTCTGTTGCGGTTTGAAGTAGGTGTGGGAGTAGGTCATACCCCTATCAGATGGTTTACGATCTGGTCTATTTAAGATATAGCCTAATCTGATTTATTTATTAAAAAGGTCAGGTTAAGATTCATTTAAAAACTTAATTGTATAAATAGGTCAGATCTATTTTTTGAAACCAGCCTTGTATAAAATAAAAATAATTATCTTTATATGATGTAAAAACACTTTTTTTATTTTTAATCCTAATTTTTATATTAAGAACTTACATATAATAAGTATAGTAGGTTTAAAGTCTACATTCAACCTGTTTAAAGATGTACAATAGTATGTTTAAAGCATATTAAGAGGCCTTTTTAGAGGTCTACATTATATATAAGTCTTTAAAGATGCTTCAGGCCTTGCCATGTCTTTTGGAGGCTCCAGCCTGAGTTTAAAATGCCTACATTCAGGCTCAAACTCAATATCTTCATTACATACTTAGGCCTATTTAATCAAAGCATTGTCTGAACTTACCTATTTCCATGACTAGTTTGAAGTTTGAACAAAAATAATGATCCAAAATAAATTCACACGCAAGTTTGCTTTTTTTCGAAAAATGCTACTTACAGTACGTCAAAAATGGGAAATGCTGATGCTCTCTAAAATGAAGCTCGTACTTGATATCAAAGTCTCACATTGGATAGGTTCGGGAGGGTTGCTGGATATATATAGCGGGACGCTGCGCATCCCAATAAGTTAGCATTTAAGAAGAGGGTAATCGTCACGTGACATTAAGGAGACCTTCTATGTTGCGATATCTCCATATTTTATTTTGAGTTGGAGTTCAGAGATCCTTTTCTTGGGCCCTACGAGTTGATCATCAATAAAACTTAAAGTCATTGTTTTATACTTTCATCTCTCTCTCTGTAAGAGGGAAAGAAGAGTGAGGGAGGGTGTGAGTGAAAGACAGCCACGGATATAGGAGAATGTATGCCCCGCAAAAGTTATATGCATTGTGATATGCACATGTGGCTTCATGATGGGTCATTTTCCATCATTCATATAAAAGGGGCAAGCACATGGATGGGTTGGCCCGGGCCTCCTCCCAATGGGTCGTTTGGTTGTCTCCATTTGCCACCATAATCTACGTGTCACCAATAGGCCGAGTCTGACAGGGTGGTTCGTCTTCTATAAAACTACGGTAAAATAAAAAGTTTGAATTCTTATATAAAAAAAAAAGGTGTCCATGTCTAATACACGGCAATATCTCGATTTGGATTTCCGGATACCTACTGGATTCAGCAAAAAAAAAATATAATTTACTCATTTTTTATTTTGTAACAAAAACGGGGAAGTATATATTGAAGGGGTGGGGTAATTAGTTGTAATTCTCTACAGAATCAAAAAGGAAATGTTAAAAAGCGGGAGAAGGGAGTTTCTCTCCTGAGCGCCCCCGCCTTCTCCCTCCACTATGAGAGCCAAGTGCGACGTTCATCATCGGAATTCGTACCTTCTTGTGCAGTCGTTCGCTGCGGCAGTAAGGAAGGAGGGATCTCGATCATGGCCTCCACTCACCTACTGCGACGGAGAGAAGAAATTAAGAGTGGTTTCTCTATTGCACATAGCAACGGAGAGGCAGTGAGGAAAGAGTGCGAAGAAGGGAGGATTGAAGGAAATATGAGTGCAGAGAATTCGTAAATAAATCAAAAAAAAATTATAACAATTACGTAAATTAGTTTAAATAAAAATGATAAAACATCAATTAATTAACTTTTCGATCTCTCGAAAAAATCATTTTTGCTCATCTATTAGAAACATGAGGTTGTATCTAGTATGACACTGTCTTAAATATTTTTGTATGACACCCGAAAACCGACATATGGTTTTACCAGTACAAAGTGTCCGTACAAGTACTTTTTAAAAAAAATATTTATCATAATGTGTTTCTTCTAATTAAGGTGGATCCAAATCCATGCAAGAACAAAATGTCAGACTCATATTTTAAAATATTACTATACGAATTCCACTCCTCTTGGCTTCCTCTCTTACAGGAACAGAATTTGGAAACGAATAAAGAATATATTTGACCAAGATAGGGTCGTCAATCGTCATCTGGCTTTGGTGGCCGGGTCAGTATTTAATAACCGATTACATTAAAACAATTGCGAAGTGGTTTATGGTTCAAACATGCATGCCTGGATACACAAGAGACTCTGAGTTGTGTGTGTTAAATAATGCACCTGCGACCATTGACTAATTAAGGGGGCGGTGGAACCGGACATTATATTGCAGGCACCAAGGTCTCCTCTCTCCATTCTGTTCTACTCATGCTCATCTCTCTAATTCAGCATCAAGTTTGTACTGTACTCTATATATTAAGCATTATTATTAATTTCTTTGAGATGCCGTTCAGTTAATATGTGTGTGTGTGAATCCCCGTGCAACTTACATATAAAGCAAGGAGGATCTATCCCTTTTCTTTTCTTGAATAGAATCCTTCCCTTCCCTTTTCTTAATTATTCGTTGGCCTGTAAACAATGGTTTTAGACCTTTTCTTATCGCTTTCATATTAACATGTGAAGCCAAGACTAGAATAGAATCCTTCCTGATCACCATCAGGAAGCTACAGAGCAAAAAAGGGGAACTTGAAGAGGATATCGTCGCCTTTCTAGAAGTTTATTATTAATTGCCTGATCTGAGTTTACCCATTAGCTTAGCGTTCTAATTCCTCAAGTTTACTTACTGGCTATATGCAAAACTAACAGACAAAAATGTCATGGCCAAATGAATCTTCACTTGCACGTTAGAGGGCCAAACGTTTGGGTTTCTAGAAACCTAAGTAGATTCGAGGACCTTCAATCGTAAGGTTACCGTCTTGTTAACCAAATGACCAGATCTCCAAGACTTTTGTTTCATCATCTTTCTTTCACTCAAAGAAACCTAATTTTGGATAATTATAAAATATCGTTGCATGCAGTGTATACTCATCAAACCAGGTCATCAGAATTTACTTTTATAACTACGCTTTTGGTTGTTGAATATATATACCTAATGCATCTAAAAAAAAAGTTTCAACTTACTCCCACCACAAACTACTTTTTAGGAAGCTGCTTAGAATGTGGAAATGCAGAGCAAAAAAAGTGAAAAAGACTGAACAAGAGGACAAAAAAGATAAGGCCAACACCATGAACAGTGATCTCCAAGGCGTAACCGTTGATCGTGACTCGACATGAGATCAAACGGTTCGGAAGCAGCAGAGCAGGATAACCTGCCTGCTGCTTACCGCGGGGAGAAAAGAAGCTAGGAGAATAATTAAGTTGACAGGGGAAGACGATGCTTCCTGCGACCATCGTAGAGCTCGAGTTGAAAGCGGTTGAACTGGAGAAGATGTTCAAAGTTTCACGCCTATATATATACCCTTTTCCACTCTCTTATCTACTCAACACACAATCTAAGCTCATTCTATATTCTCAATTCTGAAATTTTCAAAACTAATTCCTCCTCCTCTTCGTCGATCCACTGCAGAATTTGATCAAACTCTTATGAAGGCCAATCGAGTTGAGGTTTCTGCCCTCGAACGCATAAAATTACATCTTCTAGGTGAACTCTCTCCCATGGCAACCTCGGCTTCTGATGCCCTTTGGTTTGAGGAAGCCAACTCATCTATTTCAGGTTCTCAATCTCTCTGCTCCCAATCCTCCATTTCCGATGCTAATTCCATCTTGTCCGATTACTTCCCCGATATCCTCGACTTCTCGACCAATCCCCCACCTTCATCACAAGATCAAACAAACCAGTTTGAGTTCGAGTCCAAACCCCAAATCATTGACCTCGCAACGCCAATATCCCAACAATTCCAAACAAGGCTTCCCAAACTCGAATCTAACACGCTGGAAGGCCCTCCATCAAACAGCTGCGTGTTAAACTTCGACCCTAGACCTGATGAATCACGGAAGAATTCTCCTTCGAGTAGGAAACCGTCGTTGCAAATCTCGCTTCCGAAGAAAACCAAGTGGATCCAGTTTGGGGATCCGGAGCGGCAAGAGGAGACGGCTGGCATGTTGGAGCAGAAAAACCCAAAGGAAGTCGAGAAAAAGCACTATAGAGGAGTCCGACAGAGGCCGTGGGGCAAGTATGCGGCGGAGATCAGAGACCCGAACAAGCGAGGATCCAGGGTGTGGCTGGGAACATTCGACACAGCTATTGAAGCCGCCAAAGCCTACGATCGAGCTGCCTTCAAGCTTCGCGGCTCCAAGGCAATCGTGAACTTCCCTTTGGATATAGAAACATCGAGCTCGGTGGTTAGCTCTGACGATGGAAAACGACGCCGTCAATCCGAAGAGGAGTTGGCGGAAGTGGAGGTAAAGGCAGTGGCGAAGAAGGCGAAAACGATGACGGAATCGGAGAACTATACAAAGGACGCTCCTTTAACGCCGTCTAATTGGATGGGGTTCTGGGACAACGATTTAAATGGGATTTTCAGTGTGCCGCCGCTATCTCCTCTGCCTCCCTTTGGTTGTCCCCAGCTCATGGTTGTATAATACGGAAATCCACCGTCGTTAATCTTTTCCCCGTTGGCTCCCATTCTGTGGATGAACACAGTTCATAGCTTTGTTTTCTAACATTTTCTCAAAGAAGGGTCTGATTTAATTGAATTTAATTCATTTTTTTTATCGATTATACATACAAATTAAGTCACAAACCCAACAAAGGTTGGAGAGCATGTCTTGTGATTCAAATAGAATCTCACTTTTAAGTTACTACTATAAATTATTCTCTAACGGGTTCTTAGGTTGTTAATAAAATTTGAAGCGATGATATATATGTATATGTGTCACATTCTGGCTAACCATTGTAGGCGGTGAATATGATAATTATCGATCGAAGGGCTAAAGACACCGTATAATTAGGAGAGTGCCATCATCTTTTGCTGCTTTTCATACAACATTGTCACTCCATTTGAGATTTGACAGCCAATGTACTCGTATGAAAGTGAGGTAAAAAAATACTTTTATGTAAATCGAAATAAATATGTGAAGGAGATTATCTTATTTTATGAAAAAATATTGTTGAACGTGCGTTTTGCTTTTTTTAATATTCTGCCAAATAAGCTCAATGTATTATTTGGCAGCTCCACACTACAAGCCTTCTGTCAATCATAACTTTTTGTGGGTAGTTTTTCCCATGAATATGGACCTCTCAATTAGATCATGAATTAAGTGCAAAGAGACAAGCCATCCCAAAATGCTAGCTTATTAGAAAGACGAGCCTCTTAACTTGTAAAGAATAAATTACACTTCACTTATGAGGTTCCTAATGTATGATTCATAACGGTGAAGTACATTTGTAACATTTTTATTTTTGGGATTTAGTTAATTGTCGTTAGGTCTTAAATTAGTTAGATAATAAAATAAATTAGGATAAAAAAATAAATTCAAATTTATTTATTTAAAATATATATATATGGAAATATCTCATAAAAAAGAAAGAAAATAATTAATTATATATGTGTAAATTTATTTTATTATTAAAATAAGTAATATAAAAAGAATTGTCTGAGTAAACATTTTTATTAAAAGTATTATTTTCGTTTTTAAAAAAAATAAAATATCATTTTATTTTTTATTTTTTTAAAAAAACCCTAACACTAACCCTAACTCTATATAAAGTCCACTCTCCTCATCCTAACCCTAACCAGTGCTACAGTAATAACAAGCTTCAGTACCACCGCATACTCCAGGTCCTCTTCCTTCTTCCCTTATTTCATTCGTTGGTCTTCATTGAAAAAAAAATACACATCTGTCTTGTCAATCTTTTCTTCTGCCTACAAAAGTTTATTCAACCTTATCTCAAGCTTTTCCCCTCGAAACTGAAACGCCTTGTAAAATTTTTTACTATTGCCCTGTTATCTGTTTCTTGATCTCCTTTTGAAAAAAAAGGGTCACATCAATGTATAAATGCACAGCATTGAGTGTTCCCAAGACAGCTTGCTTTCAAGTATTTGAAAAAAGGCTTGAATATGTTGAGGAAAAACTTGCTTTTTCAACAACCCTGCTTGATATATCTTGTCAATCAAAATCCCATCTATTATAACACAAATAACCCCTTAAAATATGCGTGTGCAGTTGGTAAATATAATAGTAATATATAATCATATATGTAAGATTATAAATAGTACATACAATTATATGTATAAAAAAATATGCTTGGTCTAGCATGTAATACATATGAATATATGCATATAAATCTACTATTGTTGTTATATTATATATATGTCATTCCCTGGGTCCAGGATACATGTAACACACATATAAATATGGTTATGTTGTTCGTTTTAAGTTACTATTTTTTATTTGAACAAAAGAGTTATATATATATATGCATGTGTATATATAGGTTGTGTTTGGTTTAAGTTGTTATTTCATTATAAGGAAAAAAAGGAAAAGAAATATATAGTTATATATAGGTATATACGTGTATAAGTGTGTATTTTTGTTTGTATTATTATTATATTATTATTAAAGTCATTTTTGTCAAAAAAAAAAGAGAGAACAGAACTTCCGAAAGTGTATGTGTATGTGATGTTTGTTGATGCAAGTGTACCGATGTGTGTAAGTGCAGGTTAGGTTTGCAGGGGTATGTGAAGCTATTTTCATTGACTTTAAAAAATAAATAAATAAATAAATAAATATAAAATAATATATGGATAGAAAGTATCATATATATATACACACACGTGTGTGTAAGTGCAAGCAATAGTAGATGTTAATATATAATATATAATACATATATTATATGTAGCAATATATATAATAAAATAAACATATATAGAAATACATATATAATTATACATTTTTTATGTATATGACATTACAGTTAAATTAAAAATTTATAATATAGAGATGTATCTATTACAACCACTTTTATTATTGTTGTTGTTATTATTATTATTATTCTTTCCCCATTTCTTTTAAACAACATGTAAAATTAAAAAAATGGATTATAAGTTATAAAAAAATATTATTTTGTCTTCTATAAATAAATAAAACGGCTTATATATTTGATTAATATTTGAGTGTAAAGGGTAATTTTAGGTATTTAAATTATTTTTGAAGCAACTTTTAGAATAGGTTGATTAGTCTATTGATAGAAATTATTGTGTATGATTTTGTAGACTCTCATTAAGAACTTTGGAGTGACTTTTGTGTACTTGCCTGTAAGTTAGGG
>JANTPZ010006842.1:0-12488 GCA_025593235.1 Vachellia pachyceras | reverse complement strand
TGATGAGTTGCAAGATAACAAGGTATGACAGACAAAAGAGTATGCTGTTCGAACACTTCAAATCTGGAAGATGAAAACAAACATGAGTTGCTTAAAGGATTTTTGGTGCACTTGCTGGTTGCTGCCTTCCATGGCGACCTAGATCCCTTGGACTTTCCCTAGCACAGCATTTGTATTTGATTCCATCGCAAATGCGTGATTTTGAATCTTACATTAACATCAATACCAATACAGAATATATAATTAAAGGGAAAATTATCATATGTTCTTGAAGTGCCACGTCACCTGTACTTGGAACAGAGGATTCAAACGAGTTTGGTTGGAGATTGACTCCGAAGTGGCATCCAATGTGCAGCTCGGTAAATAACCTTAGAAGCTTCATGCAACTTCGACCTGAGGACGATAGAGTTGCATTTGAAGTCATATCGAAGCTAGTGATATTTTAGGGGCAAAACTACTGCAATAAAAAATTGGAATTTTTCCTTTCACGCTCTCTTTGTACACATGAATTACCGTTATGAAAGTAAGTACATGAAATAACAGTCGAAGCATGTGATTGAAGCTCCTGATGCGCAATGACTCATCATGTATATTATAAAGGGAAAAACACTTGTTAGTATCAATACTCTTCTTCAATTTTTGAATCAATTATTGACCAATAGTTTAAATCATGTCTCATACAACACATATCACGCAACATAAAGCACATCAGAGAACGAAACTTGTTCATAAAGCAACCCTTAGCAAGAGCTGTGCGTGAGATTGAACTTGAACTTCTGAAATAGATAGAGTAGCAACTAGCAACGTCGTTTAATATTAGATCATGCCCCAATGCAAATCGTTTAATACTAGAAACATGGAAAAAAGTCTCATGATAATACTACATAGTCAATGTCGTCCTGTTCTCTGTTTCTTCTTTTGGCATTTTATCCACTTTCTCATGCATGGTTTTTCTTAAGCAGATAGTGACATGAAAGGCAAGGATATTATAGCATTGTAAAAAAAAATGAGACATAACTCACGTATTGGTAAAGCATATAGTCGTCAAAGGAAAGGGTGACCCTTTGCAATCCCAAGTTAAGAGCGGCATCAAGGCCTTCGGCCATTGCATGCAGCTCAGAGCATTCATTGCTCAGCAAGACACCGCAGGCTTCAAATGCTTCAAGAGGCTTCTTAACTTCAAATATTAGAAAGTCCCTAGAATCACAAATGGCAACCCCAATGCCAGCCACCTTTGCCTGCGTATCTTTAAACCTTTCTTCGCTTACTAAGCCCTTGCAGTAAACTTTGAAGCACTCTGCAGCGAGGGAAGGGCTCCACGTCGAAGACGAAGACGGTTATGGTCCGTCAACACAATAGGGCTTATGGTAATTGTCACCATACTTTTTCCACTTGTCCTTGGGAATGTTCATAATGTCTCTAGCGAAAGTCTGATCGAAAACCCGACGGTCCAGATCTTCCCTGATCTTCGTCATCTCTGCTTGGCATAGTTCGAGGCCCTTAATCTCTTGCGGGAGCCTCTGAACGTCTTCCAGCATACCCGGAAATAGTGAAATTTTTTTGTATTCGGTTCAGTAATCTATTTATGGTCTTTTACTGTAATTTGCTTCTTATAAATGTGTATGTTTTTATTGGATTCTTGAGAATTTAAGGTCATACATACGAATTTGTTTTAAAAAACTTGTACCGTTTTCCAAAATACGGTGGGTGGGCTCAACCTAGCACACTTCCCTGAACCCACCATTCAAGCGGGCTGGGCTGCATATGCGTATAATCATCTACTTTCTTCTTCTTCTTTTTTTTGATAATCATCTACTTTCTTCTTGTTTCCTCACAGTTGAGCAAAAGCTTGAAGAATCCATACTTATAATAAGAACACATTATTTAACAATGGCTCCAATAGCCAACAAACAAAGGATGATCCCATCAAGTCATGAGTCATATCTCACTATCTGTTAAAGACATGTTCTCACGTCTATAAATTTTTAGAATCCAACTTAATTGGTTGAACTTTGCTTGGCAGAAAGCAATTTCTTCGATAAGATTATTTATAATAGAAAGATATATGTGCTTAAAAAATTTTGAATCCACGAGGAGATACACAATTCCGAGGGAGCAATTGCCTAACGTTTTGCACGTTCAATCCTCACTTCTAAATTCCGAACAAACCCATTCCAGTTCGGTGCACTTTGACCAGCACTGCACTACCCTGTTTTGCCCCCCCTCTGTTGGGGCTTAATTATCATTAAATAATTAAGCTGTAAGCACAAAAATCAGATTCAAACCAGATCAGAAGAGAACAATCCTTATTAGTCAGCGACCACCTCATCAATCCCACCACAGTACAGTAGTACATACAGGTTCTCTATGAATTAATTTTTCTTCATATATATATATATATAAAATATTCCTCTATCAGTACAAGAAATTAAATATTTAGATACCGGGCGTCATTAGAACTGTAATGGAAAATTTGACATAGCTAATGGAGAAACTCTTGCGTCCTGAGCGAATCGGACATTTATACCTCAGAGTTTGAGAATAGACCTGTTTATATTTTGACAAAAGCCAGCATATCACAGCTGTTATAGTTAAAATCACCATCTTGGGGCGAAAACACAGAGGGATATGGCCACTATGCGAAGTGACAGCGTGAACTTTTGTGTGAACAGGCTCAGCTCTTCCATATATATTACAGCAAGAGACTAATTATTGATGATGATGTGTGAGTTATATTTAGCTAAATTCCCCATCTTTCTAATCAACAATGATTCAGCAGGATTGTGGCAACAGTACAAATTAAACAGTTATATTTTCCTGTATCGTAAATAATTCCGTATTTATAATGTCATTACTACTTAGCGCCTTGTTTATGTTTTGTACTTTACCACACTAGCTTTCCATGTCTGCTAGAATATATGCTCCGTTTGGTACGTTGGAAGTGGATGCTGGGAATTGGAAGTGGAAGCCGAATCCACCGCTTCCATGGTTTGGTATGTTGGAACTGGATTTCCGGTGGAACCCAGTTCCATGAAATTGGTTGGAACTCGGTTCCAACCACTTGAGGATGGAACCGAGTTTCAACTTCCTCATTTCCACCGTTGCCCTCAGCCTTCATCTCTCTACTCAGTGATGGCAATGATGGCTTCCCTTTCCGACAACAGCTTCCCTCCCTCTGACCCAAAGCTCCTCCGACGACGGCTTCCCTCTGACCCAAGTCTTGCGTGCTGTCTCCTTTTCTCTCACCCCTCGTCTCCTTACGTGAATGAATGGGAAAATCTCTATCGACAGAAGGGTGAAACTGGAGAATGGGGGTGGCTGCGTCTAGAGTGTAGGGGCGTTGAAGAATGGAGGCGTCTCGTGAAGCTGTGCATGGTCGATGGCTGCTGTGGGTTATAGAATGGAGGTCGCCAAGATGTGGTCTGAAGAATGGAAGTGGTGAAGGCAAGAATGGAATTTGGAGCAGTGGCGTGGTCAGCAAAGATGGAAGCTGGAGGTTGCGGCACCGGCGTGGTCAAGGACGAAGGCTGACGTGGTGGAGGACAAAGGCTGCTGTGCTTCGAGAGAGAGAGAGGGATTGTTTGAGTCAGAGAGTTGTTGTGGGGGAGGGGAATTTTGGGGTGGAAGGTATATTTATCTTTTCACACTACAAATATAAATATTAAATTAAAATAATACCCCATTACTTCCAGCATACCAAACAAACTTTTAATCTCACTTATACTTCTACTTCCAATTCCATCAAAACCAATTCCGCGTATCAAATGGGGCAATACTTCTCTCAGGTGCAACGTGGGAGGGAGGTGCGAGAAAGTAGCTATAATATTGTCGCCGGTCAACTATCTTAGAATTCGAAGATACGAGAATCACGTTTCGGTTTATTTAAAAGAAATGAGGAGGAGGAGGAGGAGGAAGGCACATGTTGCACGAAATTGAATATATATGCTGCCAAAGTAATAATTAAAGGTCAATATGCACTATTTTGAAGTCAACAATATACATATATATACCTATAGACATATCTACAAAGAATGAATGTCTTGTTTTGCCTGACAATGATCGTGATTTAGATCTCGACGAGACATAAACAATGATCTTTTCTAAAACCGTCGAGTGGTGTTGTGTCTGAACAGAGTAAGTTTCAGATCGTTGACGTTGAACTCGTCGAATTCAATTCCAAGATGATAATAAATAGCTTTGTTTGTTGGATCCCGATGCACATGTCTGTGTTCCACGCCTACTAATCAGTCAGACCTTATCACGAAACACACACACACACACACACACAAAAGCACGTGCTATTTTCATGCCTTGATCTCGGTTTCTCCTTCCCGGCGGTTCTGATCATGAACGCTATTCTATCCCTAGTTCATTTTTCACTTATTCCCATGTTACTGTAATCTTCATGTGTTGCGTACTATGTATTGTATACCGCGAAATTGAACGAGCAAGTTCATGTCGGTAACGTACAGACCACGAAAAGGCTGCCGCACTTTAGTCTAATTTCAGCATCTCGACAAAATGGACGCCTTCCTATTATTCCCAGCTGCGTGCCAGTTCTTCTTCGGCCATGAGATTCCTATTTTGCGTTATTAGTTGGTCCCTAAAACTGTTTGGACTATTGTCCACGTGCTGATCACCAACAAATTCCGACCCAGTTGTACATACATGTATTTCTCAGGGATTGAAATTGCAACGTAACTTCAATTCTCATTCACATAAATATATTTTTGAGTTCAAGACAGCGATGGTGTGTGTTTGGAAATGCCGTGAGGAGAAATGAGTTTACGGATTTCTAGATAGTTTTGCGGATTTCAATATGGTTTTTATGGATTTCGAAATGGTTTTTACAGATTTTAAGATGGTTTTATCTCGACTTGCGTGCATCGTTTTGGGAACAAAGTTCCCAAATAAGCACATGGACGTTGTAATAATGAGCGGGAGTTAAATTTGCGATCGAGTCAAGACTCTGAGCATACAAGAAAAACAAGAACGTGGAAGGGAGGGCGAGTAATGGGAACGAACAGGTCGTTCATATTGAATTTGTTCATTGACTTTTATGGGTTGGATCCACATCAAAGGAGAAACGTCATGAATTAATCAAGTTGGACTCGGAGCAGTGATGAAAATCCAACAGGTGAAAAAGAAAGAATATTGGAACAATTGGAGAAGACGGGCTCAAGTAATAAAAGGCACACGAGTGGCTTTTGTAAAGATGCTGCTGCTTCTTCAAAGGCAAGCATGCGGTGCTTTTCCATAGAGCTGAATACTTTGGTAAAGAGATTGATACTAGACACGGCTACATATTGTGTTGGTTCTACGGTTCATCGTGAAATCACTTGGAAAGGAAAAGAAAGGGATAATCACTGTACAGTCCCAACAAAAGAATGTAACCATGCACAAAAAAACCCAATAACAAGTGAAAATTATAAAACTATTTATTGTGTCTTACACTAAAATTTATTATTGCATCTTGCTCACTTCTCATAACTTTTTGGTAATTACGTATTGGTCCTCTCAAAAAGGAAAAGGTTAATTGACCCAGAAAAAGTGATTGCTAAGATTAAAGTCAAAGTGGAAGATGGATGACAGAGGAAGGATAACGGTGGAGGAGGAGACAAAGGGAGAAAGGGAAGGGCGTGTGGTAGGGAAGCCACAGATCAAGTCACTTGGGAAGATAATAGCCCAAAAATGACGCGTCTGAGATGAGTATGTTATTTAGGGAGAGAATATGTGTATGTGATGATTACATATTTACAGATTCCACAAACACAAGCACGTGCATTGTCGGTATGAACAATTAAGAACAAGAAGTAATTCATCCACTCATCACTTCAGTATACAGTGTGTTGTAGTGCAGGAAGCTCAGAAAATTAAGCAAGAGTTAAAGTATATCTGCATAGTATAGATCAGTCAACATATTTAGTGGCTTGTACGCTCAACTGGCTCTTCCACTTGCCATTTTCCAGACCCACCTTATGAGTTTGGACGATACATCATCTCATGTTGCAAAATAGCAACATCGTAATCATACTCCTATTCTTCAATTATTATCCCTCCCATTTTACGTCACCGGTTCCACTTTAATATCGTCTTCTCCTACTTGCAAAAATACTGGAGTAGCTAGAGAATATCCAAGTAAACGTAAATCTTAATAACAAGTTTTCCTATCAGAGAACTGCAATCACCCATCATACAAATGCAATCACCGAGGAAAGGAGGCGAGGGTGGGGCAACAAAATCAAACAGAAGATTCTTCTGTCGCTGTTGTTTATCTCTCCTCATGTTGAGTTTATTCAATTAGGGAGGCATCTTTTTCGCTTTTGCTGCTCATTAACTGCCCCATCTCTTTTTCTCTTCCAATGGCAATGTTCCCACAATTCGCTCTTCATTGATTTTGTCCAAAACCCTTTCATATTTTGAACTCCTTAAAACAGGGGTAGAGTCTTTCAAGTATTGCCCTGTTACTTGAGAGGCTCAGAAATGAAGGAAAACAAAAACAGGGGTTCAAGAGAGAACCGCAGAATGCAGGGCCAAGAGATGGCGAAAAGCTTACTTCGACAAGGAATTAAGCATTTAGGAAACTACCAATCTTTAAACATGATTGCTTAATATTAGTAACCAAAAAGGTGTCTCAGATTCAAAAAAACCAGAGCACGAGAGCGACTCTGAAACACGACAGGCCTATTTTTTCTCTCCCTTTTATCCAATGTTACAATTGCAGAGAGATCAGAGGAAGGAAAAAAACTTCTCATCATTAGGTTGAGTTTAATCCCGTATCACAACCTAACTTGATATGGTCCCTAGCTAACCGCCTTGACCTTGATTCCTTCAACTTCTCCTTAGGAGAATGTCATCGGAAACACTTATGGAATGACCTTATAATTATAAGATTACGATAAGAATGAGAAATTAATAATTAATAAATAGTTCTATATTCATGTCCAGAGAGGCTCCCAGAGTGAGTTAAAGCTAGTGTTGTCGTCGAAAAAGTTGAGATTGCTCTGATAGGAGTTGGTATGGGGAGGTGTTGAAATGAAATTGTCGACGGAATGCTGTGGGGATTCAGATTCCTGAGGGGTGAAAGAAGTCTGAGACATTTCCATGCAGATGAGAGCCACAAGATTGGCTTGCTGTAATTGCATGTTGACGAGCTCAGCTTGAGCCTTGGCAAGCTGCCCTTGAAGCTCACCCACTTGCTTCTGAAGTTGGCAAATGGCACCAGCACAACCATATATGGGGTCTCTTATTCTCGCACTTGCCTCATACACCATACTGCTCACAGCATCAGCTCTCTGACTCTCCGGAAGATCCTGAGAACAATGCAAATCGAATCAAGTCAGACACAAAGCTTCAATTTTACACGGTTAAGAGGGTTAACTACATGAGAGAAAACAAAGTGACTGATGAGGACCTGCAAGAACTTGATGATGTTGCTTGCACCGAAGACTCGGTGAGCGATGGTGAACTTGGCAGGATCGGTGGGGGGGAAATAAGGAGCCAAAACGCATTTATTGTCACATCTACGCCTCAGGATCTTGCAGGCTGCGCAAGGGCTGGCGATCACTTGCGGGATGGGAGGGAAAGAGGAGGAATTAGTGGGAGATTGTGAAACACTGCTAGTGTTTGCGTCACTGCCCTCCATGGTCACAAATTAAGCTAATGAGATTGTTGTGTTGTGTTTGGCTGCTTGTGTTGTGTTTGTGTATGAGGAGGGAGTTGAGATGCAGAGAAATGTCTCCCTTTATAGAAAAGGAGAAGCCTAAGCACCAAGCAGCATCAGCGTCATCGCTCGGAAAAATGATGTCACAAACTTTTAAATATTTTTAGGGTCTTTGCCTGTGCGCGTTGCGTTTTCCCACTTCAACCCTGTCTCTTTGACTATTAATCCTCCCACTCCACACTTCGCCCTTTTTCAGCCTGTTTGAAGTTCCGTTTGAAAATGCGGTGGAGAAGTACTTTTATGTAAGCGGATACAAATATACGAAGGAGATTATCTCATTTTGCGAAAAGACGCTATTGAACATACTTTTGAGGCTTCTTAACGGGTTGCCAAACAGCACCAATGTATATTACACCTGAATTAGAAACCACACATGTTATCACTTGTCTTCTCTGGTTGGGAGTCTCTTAGGTATCATTGAACATGTTTAGCTTAGCGTTTGCAGGGCCTAAACGTATATTTAACAGTGTTTTTCCGTAAAACAAGATAATCTCTTTTACATATTTACCTTCACTTACGTAAAAATATTTCTCAACCGCAATCCGAAACGAGCCCGTTGTAGTGAGCACAAAGAACTACAGCCAAAAAATTAATGTTTACGGTTGGAAATTTCAAAGTTTTATAAGGTTTCTCTTTTAAGATAACACTTTCAATATATAAATGAGAATTATCAATCATTTTAATTTTACCCTCTTATCCTTTCCGGAAATTAAGAAATGATATACTAATACGCGGGGTTCTTCTATTTGTTATCTCCTTTTTTACTTTGAAGAATGATTGTGGGGACGATTAGTTTCTTAGGGAGGGGGAGGAAAAAATGTGTAGATTTTTCCATAGGAATGGTTGGAGATAGTTAAAATTTCAAAACTAAAATTTGTCGTACGCTAATGAGAAGTGGGGCAATTAGGAAATTAAGGAATGACAGAAAACGTGTCGTACTCAGACTCCAGCTTTCTTGGACGCAAGTCATCACGAAAAGTCATAATCTGCGATTAATTTAGTTAGCTTAAAGACGCAGTAACTGCTAAATGTATTCATCGCCCTAATAAAAGATCATCCAGAAACTAATTAATTTACGTGCAGAATAAGGGTTTTGTATATAAGATTAGACGTTGTGGGGGTCAGAATTAACAATCCACCCTTGTCTGTTTTTGCTTATTTTCCTCTCGCTAGGTTAATCCATATCATAACAGACAACACAAGCTATGGCAGCCTGGGAGGAGAAAGCAAAGATAAACAAATCCTCCTCGTCGGAGAAATCTAATCGCTCACCCGATCTGATATACATAGACTAAACATCTCACCTAATTGCTACATTTGACAACTTCCATGAATCTGAGACGCATCCCATGAAGCACATCCATCATCCATTATTTTCTTTTACTGTCTAAACCTGCTTAGGATAAACATCCACCTATGGCCATGGTCCACTCTAAACTAATAATTTTCTCGAAGCAATTCCTTGGTGCCATGTGGCTCGCATCAGTTGGGAAAACGGTTTTGTTTTTAGGTAAGAGAGTTATTGGGGTTGCTGTTGCTGCCACCACTGAGACAATGCTATGTTTCTACCCTTTAACCACCACCTAATCACTCTTCAAATGTAAGACTATTATCCACAAACATATTCCATAGTGTCTCCACTCTCCATGAAGAAATATATATATATATATATATATTCAATAATCCTCACCTAATATGTTATACGTATCTAAAGATTTATATCTACTGCATGTTTATCTGTGTGCGATGGGACTGAGACATCGAGAAGTGGGGACAAGGTTGGTGTAGAGCTGGTCAGCTCGTTGGACGCGCAAAGTAAAAAAAAGAGAGCCCTGCGATCTAAAGTCCTGAGCTGCCATAAACGATTGCGACCTTTCAAATCTTGGGAAAAAAAATAACCAACCATGTTGTTCTATTATAGCATCTAGTAACGACACATTACGGTTCTGAAAAATATTAGTACTCTAGTGCTGTGCTTTATCTTACGATCGAGTTTTTCCACAAAAAATAATCTAAGGTTTCAACTTTGCGGTGGAAGTCGTTAGACCTTTTGTAATTTGCGATCATATTTGTTAATTTCGGTGTTCAAATCCAATTGCTTTTCAAACCATAGCAAGAGGGAACTAGTTAGGGTGTTCAATAAAAGTGATGAACTCCCCCAACTTATTAAATCTGAATCTCCATATATGATTTAAATGGTCTAGATTTTTTTTATTTTTATGAAAAAAATTATTTTAATATTATAAAATCTAAAATAAAATTAATCCTTTAAGTGTCATATTTTCAAATAATGATTTGTTTATAAAAATTGGTAGTTTTAAAAAAACTGTTCAGAATTGAATTTGAATAGTCAGCCTCTAATAAATTGTGGAAACTCGTTAATTTGATAATCGTCCTAATCAGATCCGAGAGAGTCTTAAACGTGTGGACCTTTGTGTATTATGAAAAGACAAACAACAGCGAACGCCACTTTACGGCTTACTCCCACCATAACGAAGTCCTTTTTTCTTTTTTCACAATTTCGTTTCCTCGCACTAAAAAGCTATGTTCGTTTAGTGGCGAAGCAGTGGAAAAGTGTAGACCCTAAGCGACTTTAACAGCTCAATTCCTGCCCTGTCCTGCTCCACTATCCATACTTTTATACCTCTGTGTTAATTGATATTCTAATTAACGGGATAGGCTTTGCTTGTTGCATAAATAGAACAACTTACGAATGGAATGACTTGCCTTGGTTTTGAGTTCAGTATGGTCGAATGTGAATGATCATTACACAACCAATTAAAGCTAAATATGCTATGCAAGTCCGCAAGTGCCATAAATAAGCGTTGCATCTGAAACCAGTCAAGAATTATTAGTTCATGGGCCCCTACTCATCATGAATCAGAACTAGTTGTCCTGCCATGCAAGGAATGTAGAAATCAAACATGTTTGAATGGTCATACTGATATACACATTCATGATGATGATAAGTGTTATAACAACAAGTGTCCTTCTATAAGTGCGTTTATTAAAGCTCTATCATATCAGAGCCTTCTGGGCCGTCCCAATCCTCTTTGGCAAATTCAACCATGGATGGTTGGTGTGCACTTTGCAAGCTCAATAAATGCAAGATCCACGACTCATGTATGTTGGTCTTTGACGTCCATCTTACATGGTTCAAAATTCACACGCTAAACCGTGATCCACATGGCACTACTATATGTGAACTAGCCGGAGTTTCAAGAGTGAAGACCATAATCCAAATTCACAGACATTCTTCTATATGCTTGGCCAGGACTTGCGGTTCCTGAGTTATGATGAGTTGCGCACCACATAAAGGGACGCAAGGATCATGACCCATAGGGGTTAGACAAGTACGAAGCTGGCAAAAATAAAATACAAGGTCATAAAAAGTGCATCAAACTATAATGGCTTTTAGTTGTCAGTTTAGAAAGAGTTAAACTAGTGCTCACAAGTTCTTAATGCTCTAGAAGTTTTTCAGATTAAGTCCACGCGGTTGTGAACTCTGAGTCAGTACCGCACTCAGACCGCTAAATGTTAGTTCGGAGACCTAACGGAAAATATAATAATGTTCAGAATTTAGGCTCTCCTCTCTGGGTCGTCTCGTTTGAATATGTCCATCAAATGCTTATTATTTTGCTCCTTTAATTTTGCCATGCCAGCAAAGCCATTCATGTGACAGCCATCGTTGTTCTTAGCATCTAAGGACAAATATGAACATGTTATCAGTTCACTAATTTCATGACTAATTAATAATCTATATGCACGAATCAATATTTATCATATTTTTCGATGCCGCTCAAACGCATGGGATAGCGACTGGTTTGTGATAATAGTACGGGGCACCCTGCTTCTATATACAATAAACGATCCTTAGAATTTATTTCGCATCTAAATCAAATGCCAACAAAAATGCAGTCTGTATTTACGATTAAGAATTATTTTTGTTTCGGAGACGGATTAAATATATCTAACCCATTGATGATTTTATTGACAGCGTTTCCCTTTTTTCATTCTGTTACTGCAGATGATGAATAATTGCACAACCAACAGTTGGAAGGAGAAACAAGCGAACATAAAAGTTGCAAATTAACAATCGTCTTATATATCACGTTTATATTAGATAAAATCCGCTAATATTTTTTTTTCCTCCAATAAAAATGCAGAATCCCAGCCCCATTACTGGTTAGAGATTCACCTGACCATGGATGAGGTCCTGCGGCCCAAGAAGAAATTTTCAGAGTAATATGTTATTTATGGATGAGGTCGGCCAGACAAACAGAAAGAACGCAAGAAAACTAATGTCCCCACTGGTTAGAGATTCATCTGACCGTGTGCATATGCTTGAACAAGAAGGACCTCCGAATATACAAATAAGTCAAACTCAACAAAACGCGCTTGACGACGGGGGATCAAAACATCCATCGGATTGCAGCATCAGCAGACTTATGTATGTCTTGCTCGTAGTATCAAGAGAAAGAGGTAGCTCTGAAGCCAGGTGTCTCCAGTGCATCAGCAATTATTCTAATCCAAGGTTGAATTCTAAAAATAGAAAAGCACCAGAGTCGTACACGCTAACCTCAAGCATTCAATATTTTAAAAAACGAGCACATAGTTGACAGAAATATTATATAATTAGCTCAGCCAGCATGTACGTGTGCTGCATTAAGTCTTTGTTTGGGAGTAAGCGATGAATGCTGCAATGGCTTCACCAGGGATGCATAAATATTTTGGAGCTGACGACATCATCCAATTTTAGCCTCAA
>JANTPZ010006841.1:0-17085 GCA_025593235.1 Vachellia pachyceras | reverse complement strand
TCAAGATATATATACAGCATTCAACTGTTGAGACGACTATTTGACACAAATAATCATATCAATGTCATGCTGAATGCTTAGAACAAATAATCAATATTGGCTTTTAGCACAAATAGATTCTTTTTCTTGCAGCACACGATGTTTACCTATAGCCCTTCACAGCTCTATTATTTTCATTCTTCAGAAGTGCCCTTAGTCAGAATACTAGCACATGAAAGATAGCAGACATGCCGAAGGCAAAGTCAGAATCCAATTACACATCTCACCTCCTCTCAGCGTCTAAGCCTCATAATTTTAACAGTAGATTTCGGCAACTGGATTATCAGTTTTTCTTTGAGGAATAAACACTGTTCTCTTTTACTACCTCCGTTGCTTAATATAAGAGTTGATTGACCTTTTTTAGGAGAGATTAAGGAAGCAAATTAACTAATCCATTTATCTTTTTCCCAAAACAAATTTTCCCGATTTATAAATCGATATATAATCCAATGATACGTATAAGTATTTTATAATGTATGTAATAATTAAATTATTTATTTAATGTTTTTTATCACCTCAAAAAGTCCTAGCTCTTATATTAAGTAACATTAGTATACATTAATTTTGCTTTGGAACATAAAGCGACGAGGACTTGCAGTATTGACCTTCTATTGTACCTACAAATGGTGATAAACCGGTCTTTGAAAATCACCAAATCTCACTATTTCTTCATCAATATAGATCAACAAAGTACATATGCGCAGACTAGAGAGGAGCGTGGATTTAAATGTGTCAATGACGAAGACCTCGATTTTACATGGTTTCCAACAAATGTTTTTACCATTCATCAAAAAGAAAAAACTCGCAATTCAAACAGGAAAGGTAAAGGACAAGCAGATTGCTAACATGGTTGTGCACCGCAGCTATTCCATTAACTGGCTTTTGCACCAAATTCGATCAAATTTCGGGTAATAGAAGATATGGAAGCTCCATTACCATTTTCTCAACATGAATCTCGGCTGCATAGATGCGTTTCTTCAAGCAACACTCCAGCAATATTAGGTGTGTACATTCTTAATGGACTAAAGTCGCTATGCATCGAACTCTAACTCAAAGTAGCGTGCTTCCCAAGTCAGTTTCATACTGAATCTCGAGTCGGAAATCGCGTATGTTCTACAGTCTTAGGATCAAATCCCCCGGAGATCAACGTCGATGTGGGTGAAACAAAATGCCCAGATTTCGGTGGGGACGATGTGATCTGGTTAGAGGCAAGAAGAAAAACTCCGAACAAACCCTTGAATTTTCTGTCTTTTTCTTTCGCGTTTGGACTGGCCTTCGCAAGATCCAGTGGTTTGGAGAAACGGCATTGTCCAAAGGCCCTCCAAAATCGCCATTTTTGTGGACATTCTTGTGGCTCAGACCCTCTCGCTACTTGTCCCTCCCTCTCACTCTTAGTCTCTCTGGATATCTCTTTCCTCCAGTTGCTCGGAGAGTTCGCGGCTTCGCGCGCGCACAAATTGTGCGTAAATTCGGGTCCCTTTTTCACCGACTATGAAGCCAACCAATTTAGCGTATGTCATTTTGCATTACCTTTTTTTTAAAAAATTAAATCACAATACTAATTACTTATCTTAATTCTAAGTCATATGTAGTTTATTTTATTTAAATTAGACCATCTTTCCTTAATTTGAAAATTTAAATTTATAAATTTTTGTAAAATTATACTTATCAAAATACATTAATACGGAGATTATTTTAAATAAAATGAAAATAGTCACAAGATTTTATAAATTAAAATTAATAAATTGTAGGAGAATTGGTATAAGGTCACATAAAGATATTCAATTATCCAAATATTCAATAGCAACTAATAAACTTCCAATTATAAGTTTCAATATAATAATTAACATGTCTATGCCTCTCATTTACTTTTTCATGATTATGTCTCTCCCTTCCCCAAAATAGTATCATCTGCTTTTACCATACAAATTATCTCTGTAATTAATTAAAAATTATAAGGACTCGAGCAAAATGAAATAAATTATAAGAATTCGATTTTGATGTTATGATAGGTTATCAAGATTTGGGAATTTTTTTTTATTTTTGAGTAAACAAAAGTTATTGCGCGCGTTTGGCATATCGTTGTAGTGATTAAGAATGCATGCTGAATGCATTTTGGGGGATAAAGGTTGTTTGAAAAAATTCTGGCTAAAATGCATTCCGAAGACATGAATGCATTATAAGGAGGATAAGAAAACGAACTCATTTTGTCCATAATACATTACAGATCGTGATCTAAGTGTAAAAATTCCAAATTGCAGTTAGAGACATTTTAATCACTTTTTATCATTTGGTTGTGGCCGCGGCAGAGGGCACAAAAATTCTCATTATTGAGGTGGTTGTAACATTAATCATGACAACCTAAAGAAAAGAAATAATGAGAAAGGGCATAAGAATGATTTCAATACCACAAAAGCCCCTGAAAGTAAATGTCATAGATGTGGTATGAAAAGGTATTGGGCACGACAATGTCGTACATCTGCTCACTTGGTAAAACTTTACCAAGCATCACTGAAAAAGAATGACAATAATGCAGAAGCAAATATGATGTATCAAGATAATGATATGAAAATAAGAAAAATGCAAGATATTGAGATGAAAGAGATGAAGAAAGACAAGAGAAAAATTCTCATTTATATGGATGCCTTCAACCTTTGGTATATGCCCACTATTTATAGGCCATAACCTGACAAGAGTTACAACAAAGGAGTAAATTAACATAATTGTAGAATATTAAGTCTTTGTAGGTTATGTACATTAATCATACAAAACTCCCAACAAACCATTCATATCATATGTTATGTGGCTTTAAGCGTAGAATTCCAAAAGGCAAATCTTGAGGGATTATGGACATCCACACTAATATTGTAATATTTATAACAATTTTACCTTTTTCTCTAATTTTACCACAATATAAAATGTAAATATATATATATGTATGTATTATTTAATGAAATTCATTTTTTAAGTCACTTTTACAACATTTATCTAAACAAGTTTTCATTTTCTAAAATGCATTTTGGATAAAGGTCATTTTTCTAAATGCATTCCGGCCAAAAATCATTCTTCCAACGGTTTTCCAAACAGGTATCCTCATCAAAGGCTCTGTATCCTAATGGTATATTATCTCCCAAGTGAAAGGTCCTTAGTTAAATCATATCGTTGTAAGCTCATACCAATAGTGTATATCCTGTAATTGAAGTTTGATTCATATAGTTTCGGAAGGTCAAAAATAGTATGGTGGGTTCATTCATATCATTGGACCCGCATGTTTCCATGCTGGTGGCTGCCTTATTTTCTGTATGCATATACATCATGAGTCTTGACTGATGTATTGTGCTTGTTTGAAAAAGCTTATTTACTCTCTAAAAGCACGTTCAACAGTGTTTTTTCACAAAACGAGATAATCTCCTCCGCATATTTACCTCGACTTGCGTAAAAGTATTTCTCTACCGTATTTTCAAACGGACACATTGTTCATTTCTATTAGATGAGTGATTATCAGAATTTGTATCTAGGCGACATAATGTATCAATTGTCGCTGAAAGGATGAAAATTTGTAAAGGTAATTGGAGCAGTAATTAATTTTTGTATACAGAGAATGTTGCTTGATTTCTGGTTAATCCATAGTAAATTTTTTATGCATATTTAGGAAACACTTCCTCTCAACGGTACACGTAAGTCAGGACAAAACCATCTCAAAATCCGTAAAAATCATATTGAAATTCATAAAAATCATATTGAAAGCTGTAATTCATTTCTTCCAACGAATTTCACAGAAACACACAGATAACTACAAATAATAGTAAATACATTCAACTCTGCGGATTTTGGATTGGTCGATATCGAACAAGACCAGAGGAGCTAGTCGCTCCGCGGGATTGAATTTTCACTTGTTTACAAATTAGTCAAAAGTCAGAGGCCTGAAAAGTAAGAAACTTATTCAAGTCTTCTTTCTGATCTTCAAAGAAAACAAAGAAGAAGAAACAAAACATAATTAAATACAGAAAATTGCAAAGGTCAATTATAGTACAGGAAAAGGTCGTTCATGACTAAAGCCGAATTCAAACGCAATTTTTTTTGTATGATTATTGGTAAATTGTTTTTTAATGAAAATATATTAAGCGTATAATTCTTCAAAAATAAAATGATTATGCCACAAATTTATTTGCTTACATTATAAACAACAATTACTGGCCAAAAGAAAAGGAACCGCCAATTACGTACCAGGAGCTGTTGATTCCGTATGATCGATTTCGATTTCAAAATAATATGTGGACAACTGATTGGTGATAATAGTGCCGCTAATAAGAAGCTCATATTTCTGAATTTTTTTTCTAAAAAACAGAAACTATTGATTCTGTTTGGCAACGCTTCTTGACTCCCTAAAAGCCCATTCAACAGTGTTTTTCTGCAAAACGAGATAATCTCCTTCACATATTTACCCCGACTTACGTAAAAGTATTTCTCTATCATGTTTCCAAACGGGCCCATTGTCGGTCACTGAAAATGACTTTTGGTCGGAATGCATTTTGCAAAATGACTTTCATCCGAAATGTATTTTGAAAAATGAAAACTTATTTAGATAAATATTGTAAAAGTGACTTTTGGTTTAACATAAAAAGAAAAAATGAATCTCATTAAATAATACATGTGTATACATATATATTTTTTATATGTATATTTTGATAAAATTAGGGGGAAATAAAATAATAAAAAGCGGTTAGAATGTCTCAGGTCATGACTTAAGATATATATGATGCGACTTTGAGTGTACTAGATTGATACTTAGAATTTTCACGGTTAGGTCGCGACTTGAAATATCTCAGGTCACGACTTGTAATGTTAAGGTCGCAACCCGGAATACATTATTGGCAAAAGGATATTTTTCTCCTTATTCTCATAGTGCATTGGCCAAACCTGTTGTCAAACACCTCTTTTTTCCTAAAATGCATTCCTCCCTCGGGAATACATTTTTTGCCTCCAAAATCATTTACCAAACACACCCAAAATCAACCTGTGAAAGGGAACTCCGAACAATATAGATATACATACATATATAAAGCTGGCCAATTTTGAAAATTCTACGTGCTCTTTGACTGATTCGTTGCGCACAGCTCATACTTTCATATGCCATTGAGGCAGGGCGACGAACATGCATATCACGTGCCATCTAGGGCTTGTTTGGCAACAGGAATGTTTGGTTTTAAAATCTAGGTTTTACCTCAAAATCTAGGTTTTGTCCAAACGAATTCTTTTCCCAGAAGCTATTTTGGTTACAAAACCTAGGTTTTCTCTTTCCTACTTTTTCTCTCTTTCTCTTTCTTACTTTCCTCTTTCCTACCCACTTTTTTGCCTCGGAATCCGTAAAAGCCAATAACTTCCCAAACACAAATCACTTTTCAAAACCTAGGTTTTGCCTCGGAATATGTAAAAGCTATTCTCCTTCAAAACCTAGGTTTTGCCTCAAAATCTGTAAAAGCTATTTTCCAACCAACATCCAAACAAGCTCTTAATATGCTGGGTTACAATTCAGATTCATCAGGCTTCAAACCAATTAGCCGCATGATTCGTAGTGATGGTTTAAAACATTCAGATGACCTGACTCGTTAAATTTGAACGGTCCAGATATAATTTGTTTTAAATTAGCATTTTTTTATAGAAATAATTATTTGAAAATATTACGGTTAAAAGATTAATTTTATTTTAGATTTTATATTCATTAAAATAAATTTTTCATAAAAATAACAAAAAAGCTAAATCTGAACCATGGGGAGCTCTTCACTTTTGTTAGAAGTAACAACAATATTATTCTTCACATACAACTTCGATATACATAAATATATAAATATCTCTGTATTACTATTATTATTGAAAATTCATATGAATCTACTTGTGTGTGTGTGTGTGAATCATGATCGTCAAACTTATGATACAATCTGCGTCAACAGATCGATCTTTAGGGCAACTAAATGTTAAAGTAATAAAGAATATTGTGTACGCGTAACATAGCCAGTTCTGCTGCCATATGTTTAAGCAGAAAAACATGATTAGAGAGAATGTGAGTCGCCGTCGATGAAGGGATGCCATGCATATATATATTGTGCATGGTTTAGGAGTGAATAGGGTCGGGGCTTGGCGGTTTGGTGCCCCGTGGCAGCGACGGCAACAGAATCCCATGTTGCGCCGACCAGAACTCGCCCGGCAACAACCTCGCCGATCCCACTTCAGCAGAAGCGACCAATACGATGAAGACGATTACCACAACTGCCAACAGCACGTTCCTGTAGCATAAAGCCATGCTGACACACACACACACACAGTGATTACTTGGTCTGAAGTGGAGTTTAATACCCCCCTGATTTCTCTCTCACTCTTGCAAGGCTTTTGGAAGATTTGGTGCAGGCGAAGTTGGTGAAGGAGCTTTGAGCTAGAATTCAGATTATGTTGGTTAGGATCAAAGTTTTTAAACGATATATGATGAATTTGAGAGATGATGTATGGAAAGAGAAGAAGGCTACGATATTTATAGCGCAAGAGCGGTTGGGTTTGCGCGGGATTATATTATTAGTCTTGACCGCTACCTACACTGCTTTTTTAAAATGATGCGTTGGCCTTGACTGGGTAATGGGACTTGAACTCAAAGCTTGAATATAAATTTTGAATACACACAGATTGCATACTGATGAACAGATCAACTACACGACCTTGGGCACCAAGCGCTATTCCGAGTAAAGCCATTTCCATATTGATTGCATACATTTAAATTCTTTTTTTAATGTTTGGGTCAAAAACTGTGCCTATTGTTGTGAATACACATCGTACTAATGAGTCTTAGCTTCTCTGGGGAAAGCACAGACACGTACGTACTGGTTAATTCAAGGAAGACTGAGCCCTGCTTAAGACAAATAAAAATATAAATTTGAGAATAAAAACTCCATTGAGAAAAGTAAAATTTCCGTGCCGGAAAAGTAACACTCCCGAAAATGAAGCAACGTACGTGGCTACTAATGTTTAATGTTACAGGACCTGACACCGGGGGGGTTTTAAAAAAAAACAAAGTCAGAATGATATATTAAGAAGAAGTACAAGTCAAAAGGTCAAGAGTCCATCTCATCGTATCATACGTAGTGCTGTCCGAGAAATTTGCAGCATTCAAAATTCATGACTTCTTCAATTTACACAATGTTTCTGGATTTGATCAGATCACCAGATGGATATAAATTCTTGAACAATATCCTTTACAGTGATTTTTTTAGAAAAACGTATGCAGGTAGATTGGGAGACACTTTTAACGCTATAGATAAATTAAATATAGACTTGCCCCTTGGTGTGGAATTCAACTTTAGGCAGTAAACAGTTCATATGGCATTCTTTGTGTACTTCAGCCTCGTCAACCATTAATGTATGACCCTAGTTTTCAAGTTCTCTTATGCATGATTTAATTAATTACAGTTTTTGCTTCCGTGCATCACTGATTTCGCGTAAATGGAGTTTGGAACATATTTGAAGTGTCACGCGCATCAATCTAAATTATGAAATTTCTTGATTATAAATAAATTGTAAATATTTTTCATATCTATAACTTTTAATGTCAGGTTTGAAAAATGGAATTAGATTATGGATTGGATTTGTTTGTAATAACGAAATGTGTTCATACAAGTTGTTATAAAATTCATCTCACGTACTTACTTTTTAAATCGTAAATCACTTTTAAAAAGTAATTTATACTACTAATACAAATGGGTGATGTATGTGACTCGTCCAATAAGATCAAGATCATTGGCAATCTCTATCCGGAGAAGTTCTTATGTGCAATAAATGATCTACATTATCTGTGCACACTTCAATGAAATTGATCTAGCTGCTCTCTACGAATTCCATTTCTGCCTTAGTGACACGTAACCGGGTTGTGTCACGCGTTTTGATGCACTTTTTTTTTTGAGGGCCTCTGCATGTCCCTATTTTCGTCCCAGGCGCCCCTCATGGAAAATAAATTTTTCAGACATGTTTTATCATATTCAAATGGTTCCCAACTGCTAAATTCTTTTGCCAAAACACACCGAGCGGACTCGCGCATGTGCCCAGAAAGTGCTCATACCCTCTTTAAAAATATACTTTATTCATATATCAGTTGCTCAGTGTTCCCCGATTAATAATATTGCTGTGTTATTTATGAAATATCATGTTGAAAAACAATGAACAAAACTTAACAATCACTGCATCACCCAAAGTATATACTGTACAGTTACATCATTAATGTTGCATAATTGCTGCTATGAGATATAGTTTACAGTTCAGTCTTGATGTTTCTTTTTTGAGAGCTGCCAATCTTATTGGCTTAAAGATACGGCGCGGTAATAATAAACCTAGATTACGAGAACACAATAAGCTTGAGCCTCAAGAGAGATGGCCAGCTTTGCTTCGAGAACAGCCATCAATATCTCTGCCACTGAATGAAGTGTTCATGTTATGATTCTTACGTCATTATGTGTAGTTCAAGCGTTCATGTTACGTGTTGGTTTTAGTTTTAACACAGCGAGTGTGTGTGTGTCACTCTGATGCTTACGCCACTATTTGTTTTCAATCATGCCTCCATTTCTTAGAGAAATAAGCTGTGGATATAAGCTTACAAGTTTATATTTCAACTAGTATGAAGTTGACTTTTGAATTATTTGTTATTGCTTTCACTCTCTCCCTCTCTGTTGTTTCCCTTTACCGTTACTGCGTGCATGTTTGAAGTTTAAAATTCTCATGTCCAGCAAGAGTGCAAGGATAATTAAAATAAATAAGTTCGCTGCATTATTGATATATATAAATATGCATCAGTATTTTTGTGCGTGTCGGATCAGTAGTATTATATAGTACATTTCGATGAATGAAGAGAGATATACTTGGAATACAAACAAATTTAACAAAAGAATGTTATGTAAGGGAGGGAAAAATAAGCTTGAATGGATGACGAAATAATATGTTGTTGTGTTGTCATGATCATGAAGCAGATCTCTGAGGTAATATAAGGCGATTAGGTTTAGGAGTGAATAGGGTCAGGACTTGGAGGCTTAGTGCCTCGTTGTAACGAGGGCAGCAGAATCCCATGTTGTGTGGACCGGAACTCATCTGGTAACAGCCTCGCTGCTCCGAAGTCAGGGGAAGCAACCAACAGGATGAACAATATTACCAGTATTGTCAGCACCATGTTCCTGTAACTGAAGGCCATGTGGGTGATTTGGGAGGCAAATACTAGCAAGGTTGATCGATGAGCTTGAGAGCTTTCGGGTTATTTGTTATATATATATATGGGAACTTTTAGGAGCTCTGAGTTGAGAATGGATGATTCAAAAGAGATCAGAGGAATCTGATATATATAGCGAGAGAGTTGCGCGGCATTTGTATGCCTTGACCGCTACTAGGTAACTTCAATGCTTTTAAAATAATCGCATGGCTTGACTGACCAATGGGATTTCAACTTAAATCTTTGATTTTTCAGAGCATGCCACTTACATATTTTGAGTTGAACGGATCAACTACGCGACACCCTTTGGCGCCATTCCGAGTAAAGTTATTTATATATTTATTATATATATACACATAGATTGAATTCTTCATGTCTGGGTCAAAACCTGCAGTAACTATAATTATTACTATGAAAAAATAAACATGAATATGTATTGCTATATGTTAATTTTTCCCTGTGGCCAGTTAGTTTGTGGGTAGTTAATTCAACTAAGACGAAGCTATATATACTTTAAGAACAATGACATTATAGGAAAAGTAAATCTTCCGTACTTTTACCACAGAGAAGGAGAGAAGGGATATATAAAAATAAAGACAGATCTTCCGTACCGAGATATGCAAGCAGGAAAACAAAAAGTCAAATGTCAAAGGTTAGCTTATGGACCATGTACATAGGATGTCATTATTTTGTAGCATTCAAATTTTTAACATTATTCTCCGTCTACGACCTTTTCAATTTACAAAAATATATCTGAAACTTCATTTGCTTTCAGATGATGTGAACTGATGGAACTCATACATACAAACTGGCTTCCATTTCTATACCATTCACTTCCTACATATTTTTTCTTTTTATTACCATACATCTATTGTCCAATAACTATATAAAAATGTATCTTATATTATTATATGCTGAAGAAAGAGTATATATCAACTCTCGAACTCATTATTAATTAGTTACTGTTATTGATCTCGATCTCGATCTCTCTCCCTCACAAACAAAACAAGAGAGAACGATGAACTATTAAATTCCCAAGTTATCTCCGTAAGGCTAGTGCAGAGATGCTATATAGTACGACATATATACGTAAATGCAATCAAAAGTACGCAGGGTACTTTGGCCTGTCTCGTATAAATGATTGTTAATCCCGTAATTAATATTCCTTCCAGTCTTAATATTTATCGTCGATCATTTCTTTTACAGAGTTGTCATCTTATTGGCTTACGTGGCATTTCAATTTCAATTTTTACTCCATGCTGTCAATGTCTCCGTAAAGAGATCATATGTCCGTTTGGGAACGCGGTAGAAAAGTATTTTTACGTAAACCTAGATAAATACGTGAAAGAAATTATCTTGTTTTACAGAAAAATACCGTTGAACGTACATTTAACTTTTACAACCGCTCCATCAAATATTGTCTTATATATATTACCACAATGGCACATAGGAAGAGTTGAGCAGAAGCTCGAGGATCACCTTAGTCGTGAGGGACAGTCATCATCATTGATATCTTGCTTCCATTGGTCGATAAAACTAAATGTATAATAGCATTGATATATTTAGTTCCCTTCAACTTACATGATACCAACCTTTCATGTGTGTCTATATAAGCATTCCGTTTACCAAAATGCCAACATTAATTATGGTAGAAGGAGTTTTAATCGTTTAAACATCTGGTCTTAAGTTCAAGCACATGTATATACAAAAAATACCTTTAAAAGAGCCGATCACTATTAAAGCAATTCCAACTAATAAATAATCATATTAAAAATATATGTTTAATTTTTGTGGTTCAACGTAACTATTCATGTTGATGTTATGTGTTGGTCTTGGTTTTAAGATTCTAAGTGCTTGTTTAACTTGACGTTTTGAGATTTCAATCTTATTTTTTAACTGTAATTTTACAAGTTATGACACATGTAAATCAGACAAGTCATGTTTGGGGTAGAGTAGTAAACATGCTTATCCCAATCAAATCTAAATAGCTACCGAAAATACTGGGAAAGTACTGGATGTGACTCATTGAGATAGGTGCGTTGACGTATCTAATAAATTTCTCATATATATATATATATATATATCTCAACCTGATGCTCACGTCAGGTCAAAAAAAAAAACCTGATGCTCACGTCACTATTATTCTTTCCTTGGGAGCTAAGCTGTGGATATCAGTAGACAGGTTAGCCCACGCAACTCAGATTCAGCTCGTATGCCTTGCGACGTGTGGTGCTGACTTTATTTTATTATTTCTTTTCTCATGTCTTTTTTACTACAAGACTGTTCTAAAAATAAGATCCAGTTTGTACTTTTTACTATCCCAGTTCTAAATATGAAACATAGGTTGTACAATTTGCGCTATGAGTTATAATTACTTGTATTTAGAAGCCGAAGTGATTTATTGTTATCGTGTGGTTTAAAAATCTATTCGTCACCTTGACTGTGCATTTGAAGGTTGAAATTGAACGAATCAAACATAAGTAACTTGGACCCCAAACGTAGGAGAAAAATAGATCTAAACATGCAGGTCAAACTATGACAGGCAGCAAGCATATCACTGTCTGCTGTAGTTTAAAGTCATTTTTCAAACACAGAAAGATGGTTTCATCATCACGACAAAAGCAGAGAGTTAACTAGAAATCATGTAATCTCTAAAGAAACTGTACGTACAGCTTTTCTTTTGCCGTGCAATGTATGAAACTAGCCCTCCATGAACCGTAATCTGATCTGATGAATATTAATTAGGAAAAATCAAGTCAAGAGTGACCAGAAATTAAAAGGAAGGCGATTAGAGTTTAGACCGCTTGCGGGAATAATATGACCAAGTACTGATAGATGATTTTCCCCCCTAAACTGCTATATTACTAATTGACGCGTCTAAGATTATGTTTTGACCAATATTTTTGGGAATGAAGACATATGACTGAGCTACGTGCTGCGCTGGCTAACTTAGAAAATTGAATGGGTTTAGAGTGTGGGGAATGCACGTAACTAGAACGGCAAAACTGGGTCATGACCAATGAGCATGCGATTCAAGTGGCAAGGAAGGAATCCAAACTAAATATGGGAAACAGTGCACATACAACATATCCACACACGACCAAACCCAAAGTTTAGTAAGCAGTCTTTAAAGCAAAAGCAACGAAGCTACTTAGCTACCACTAAAAGTAATTACAGGTCTAACATGGCAAGTTGAAATGTTTAATCTTCAACGTATTAAGAAATGGGAGAGGAAAGAGATTCAATTTTAGTTGCTATCCTGTTCCCATTTCCTCACATCGGACGCTAGGTCCAGCTCTATATCCGCCTATTGTTTTTCTTCTTTATTTCTCCTTAATACGTGTTTGTATAATTTATAAAAGAATCATACATATTATTCACAACATTATATTTAAAACAATGCTACTTATTCTTTATACGTTCTATAATCTATATATATATATGAACATGTCGGAATCAAATTAGTAAATCAAATTTTTTTTAAAAAAAATTAAGTGTGAAATATTATTGAATGATAATATCTTAAACAAAATGTTGTATCATTTTAATTTTTTATATTTATTCTAGCCTCTCATTTCAATAATAATTTTGATAAGGCACTTATTCCTATTACCATAAAACTAGAATTAGCAAGTGAAATGGTGTGAATATGTCAAGGTAATGTATACCTGCTTCATTTTTAACTCTTAGACGATGTGCACAACAGAAAGAACAAACGCCTTGTGATTGAAGCTGAAATTAAACGAGAAGTTCGACTGACTCACTCATTCAGTTATAAACTGCAGACGGTACAAAACTCAAACGGGTAATTAATTAATGAGATTGCGTTATAGTGACCAACCTTAATTAGACTACATATATTGCCGGCCTACGTGCGTTCAAATTATATATTGTGAATTCGATAGTTTGTAATATATATATGTGTGAGGATTCAATCGATCTTTTTGCATATGACAAGAAGTCAAACGAATTATGTGTTAGAATACAAATAATCAACAGATATGCTGAGAAAATTACGTCAATTATCTGTTATCCCTTATCGATAGATGATTGGATAGAACGTTAATTATGTTCTTGTTTCAACACCTCTTCTTCACGGAAACTTTTCTGCCAGCAGACATGTACAAGTCACCAGCTAGCTAGCCCCAGCCGATCGATGAGGGAACGATCATAAATTAAACTACATTGATCAGCATGCAACACATGCCCCAGAAAGACCAGAGTGCAACGAGCTTAATTAAATCATAGTTATGTATGACTGACTATGTTGCTATTATTGTTTTATTGGATTACAACTTCTGCTAAATTTATTACAAGGGAATATGAGTAAATTAAAAGAAACAACAAGAAGGGGTTGCATGGGAACCCAAAACACAACACGTCTTGGTAAGATAAAGAAAGAATGCAAGAATTAATTAATCTAGCTACTTGGATATATTGGTAGGCTTCATTTAGGAATGAATAGGATCGGGACTTGGGTGGTGAGATCCTCGCTGAAGAGACTGCAAAAGAGCCTCGTACGCGTCTAGTGGCCTCGCCCCTCCAAATTCGGCAGAACCGACCAGTACGATGAAGACGATGACCAGCAGAAGAACGAGCATGCTCCTGTAACACAAAGCCATGGGTTAATTAATAATATTCCTGTTTTGTGTGTGTGTGTGTAGAACAACGTTGATGGGCTGGTTTGGTAATAGGAGACCGGGCATGTATGTGTCTATATATAGGCGAGCATGGGAGGGCTTAGCAGAAAATGAGGTCTGGTTCTGTGAGATTTCAATTCCATTACAGCGTTGACCCACAATTAATGCGTCGAAGGTTGGAACATATAAATTGAGACCAGATTTTGTGTGTTGTTTGTACGTATTGAACAAAATAACAAGTCAAACGCATCACCACCACTTCTAAAACAATATATATATATATATATATATATGCGTGCAGACAGAGTTGGAAAACGACTTCTACGTTAATTAGTGTTGAATGAAGTCATCAGTTACCTCCACTTCGATGTTTATTGGAACCCATCAAATCCAATATGACAAATAAAATAGCTCTTGCCAAAAGCAGGCTCAACCAGTTTTCCAAGTAAGCATGTTGATAATAATCCTACTTAGTTTACAATTATTTCATTTATTTTTTAAACATGTGTTTTATTGCTAAGCCTATGTATTCCCGTTCCAAAAGCACTCTTATTAGAGTTATTGGCCCTGTTTGGGAAGGTGGAGCTTATTTTCATAAGCACGTTTAACAGTGCTTTTCCGCAAAACGAGACAATCTCCTTCACATATTTGCCTCGGCTGATGTGAATAAGCACTTATAAGTGGCTTATGGTAATTTGCCAAACGGGCCCATTATCAAATCTCAAACATTGACATCTCTTTCAACAGAATTCAGACATCGGTGTTGTGAGGAATTAGCCCCTCCGTTAAATCTAACCGCTATTGATTTTTTAAACAATAGTGTTAAAAAACTTGATACGTGCATCCCGTGAAAGCGTGAATTTAAAATTGCTTAATTAAATATGAATTGTCCTCGTGCCTGCCATAATTTTTTTTTTTTTTGCCGAATATGAATTGTCCTCGTGCCTGCCATAAATGAGTATGATAATAATGAAGAGAGCGGTGGGGATAGAAGAAGAATACAAGTGAGATTGAAAAGCAACGTCGATTAAGATCACGTGAGGCAATAGCAAAGTGAAATGATTAATATACAATTTAATAATCATATATGCTGGTGCGCAAGGTGATGTACGTAATTTGCTTATGCAATCAATTACGTATCTGCTCCCTCCCTTTCGTTTTGGGATTGTAATTACCACTTTAATTACTTGCTTTTTCCTTGGGTCATATTTAGATTCTTATATTATTTTTTGGGAAAAATGCGCCTTTTCAGTTTTCATATAAAAGCGGACTTGATTTTTTTTTAAATGATTTGATTCGGAATTCAGAGTAAAGGCGCCATTGTAAATAGATATTCAAACTCCAATAGCAGAAGAAAAATCAGAAATTTGGGAGAGGCATCATTTGAATACTGGAAGGTTGAATAGAGAGTATGGAGTATAATGCAGAAGCCAAGTCCTTAGATTGAATTAAAGGGCATTTGATTCCATCAAAGCAAGCATGATCGAGGAAGCTGCAACGAAACCGACTCCTCAAATTTGCGAGCCAAGGAGGCTTACACACATATATCAGAGTCTTGTTCTTGCATGACCCTGTGTTTATTCAATGGATGGGGTCAAAAATAAGCGCACAACCAAATTACACGATCCAAAACTCTCTCGTTTTATAGTTCCATACTCTTCCATTATTTTCAATGTTTACAATTCTTCATGAGCATCTCTTTTTCTTCTTGGCAATTTCACATTGTTTGAAATTGCATTCCCCAGAATCTGGACACAGGAAGATGGTAAAAACAACTCTTTAACGGCTAACATTTACAACGCATAACTCCTGAAATATGCAGTCATATGCTAATTTTATTCTTCTGAGTTATTTCTTTAGTGAACGAGTTGTTCTTCGGATGATTATAAATAAACTCAAAAGATAATTAAGGTGAGTATTTAATTTACGGAGCATGTTCCATGCTCTCAAGAGTTCTCATCTGAATATAAATCATTCAGATTATATTTTAACATTTACGTTTTAATCATTCAGATTATTAAGTCAAGATTTCATTTATGTTTTAAACAATCATTTATCTTAATACATATATATGATTTAAAATGAAGATGATCTTATAACAGATACTTCTTCAGAAATAAATTTATTATTAAAAATTACGAGCTAAAAATATAAATTTTAGATTCATCAAAGTGATGACCGGTGCTCATCTATGATGGGTGAGAATTGATAGGAATCCGGCTAAGAGGAACACTCCATGGTCATCCATGAATGCGCTCCGAATTGTTTTGGGTCGAACAGTGTTTAAACGTCAAAGGACGCAGCTAATGCTAGTGGCAGTTCAGAGGCTCGCCGGCAAATGACAGAATCTCACTACACGCCTCCGTTTCTCTGCTCTTTTAAGCCAGGAAGGCTGCACGCAAGTTAAGCTCTAACATTCGGATTAAGGCCAGGGTCACCGTAAATAATGTTCACGCTTACCAAAGCACTTCATATACTAACAGCACACACTCGTAACACAGTTCATATTCTGTCCGTCTATCTTAATTCATACTATGCATTCATTCTTCTATAAATAAAATCTACATATTTCAGACCAAACATGGACATATCTAACCTATGACTCCCTACTCTTAGTTCCCACAAATTTAACTCAAGTATGCTAACGTTACAACTTACATCAGAAAACAAAGCACAGCATGCGATATTTTCACAGTTTGCATTAAGAAGATCCACGAACGAGCATATAATATCACTCAGTCTTTGAGTAGGGAGGCTTCGAGCTTCTCCTTCAACTGCACAGCAGCATTCTCCCCACCGTGGGCTTTTATGGAGAATGTGTGGATGACCTTATCGTCTGCGGTTGAAACAATGGACTCTTGAGGTATAATTTGATGCTCTCTCAGAGTCTTAACAATCCCAGAAACAGGATGGGTATCCAGTGGACAGCTCACGCTCAAAACCGCATCGTCCTGTCTGGCCTGAAAATCAATATTTGGCATTGGCAACTGCTTGTCATTGTTGTTCATCAAACCCTTCTCGGCCTCCAACACCTTGATCTTCATCTGCAGATCAGTGATATAGGTGATGGCATCGCCGAGCAGAGACGCCTTGTCCATTTTGGATATGTTAGGAACAACAGATCTCAAGGCATAAAACCTCTGGTTAAGTTTCTCTCGTCTCTGCCTCTCT